>RPOG01001349.1:0-32472 GCA_008086565.1 Thalassoma bifasciatum | reverse complement strand
TGATCAATCATTCTTCTTTGAACTGGTTTTCCTTTTTGGTTCCCTGTGGATTAATGGACTGATTGGTGCTTAAAGACTCTCGTGGCAGACAGATCGCTCCTGCACCGACCAACTTTGATTTAATTTAAAAGACTCTTTAAAGCCAACTATCTTTGCTGTTAACTTCTTTTTGCTTTAAAAAGGACTTTTAACTTCTTTAGGAATCATGAAGGAGCATTTTAGGGCTGTATTTTGTCTTCATTCAGTCTGGTTCTGTGCCGTCAGGTTTAAATGTCATTAAAAACCCGTCGCTGACTTATTCCTTTGCCTCTTGTAAGTGATTTGTTCAGAGTCAGAAGCTGCAGAGACGACATTCTCTGACCAATGAGTGACCGGCAGTCCGTCCACGTCACCTTTTAGTATCAGCTTTACTCTCTTAGAACCAGGGTAGAGTAGGTACTAAAAACTGGCGTCTGACGCGTAGTACCGCGCTAATGGAAACAACACAAACCGAGTAGAGGAGAGTAGAGTAGAGCTGAGACGGGTCAGAGGAAAAGGGTCATTAGTTTTTCACAGCGTTCCAGCTCAGAAATGATTGTTTTTCTTTATTTTTTCTCAGCTGCTTCTTCCCAGAGTGAGTTATTTGACTCTGGTCACAGATAAAGTGAAGAAACATTTCCACAAAGTGATGAGAGCTGAAGACGTGGAGGAAATGTGGTTCGAGTACGAAGGAACTCCGCTGAAATGGTGAGACGTCAAACACAAACCAGTTTAATTTCCCTGAGGTTAAATTCACTTTGTCGTCTTTTCTGCTCTAACTCACCTGAACTCAGACTGTAGGACACAGATTCATCCACCAGGGGTCGCTCTAACCACACACATCAGACTAAATTATTACCTTATTCACCCTGAACAGAGATAAGAAAATTATATCTGAGCATTTTAAAAGTAGAAAAACTATAACAAGGTTTAAAGTAAGTCTCAATGTACCCACAATGCATTTCTCTGTGACTTTAAACAGCAGGTAGGACTCACTGCTCATCGGTAAAGTTTCTGCTTTTATATTATCAAACGGTTTCAATGTTTGTACAATAATTCCAACTTTTTAATCTAATAATTTCGACGTTTGATCAAGAATTTTAACTTTTCTCCTTAAAAATTCAGACTTTTTATCTAAAAATTTCAAATATTTCATTGAATTTATATTTTTTGTCTCATAATTATAATTTCTTCTCTCGCAGTTTTGACTATTTCCTCTATATTTCAAGTATTTATCTCAGAATTTAGACTTTTAACTCATAATTTCAACATTTTATCTCATAATTTTGACTTTAAGTAGCGGAATTTTGACATTTATTTCAAATATTTCAAACATTTCACATAATTTCTGTTTCTTTTTTTGTTCATAATTATAACTTCTTCTCTCACAGTTTTGACTAAACCCTCAAATTTTGATCATATGTCTCAAAAATAAGAGTTTAAACTCACAATTTTAACATTTTATCTCATAATTTAAAGTTTTTACAGCATAAGTTCAACTATTTATCTCACAATTTTGACTTTTATCTCATGTTTTCAACTTTTTATCCCATAATTTTAATTTTTTATTACACAATTTTGACTTACCTTAAAATTTTTGACATTTTGTTTCATGATTCCAAATTTTAATCTCATTATTTGAACTTTATTCAAAACAATTTGGACATTTTGTCTCATAATTAGGACTCCTTTTCTCACAGTTTTGACTATATCCTCTAAATTTGACTTTTTAATCTCATATTTTCAATTTTTTTATCCCACGGTTTCATTTCTTATCTTATAACTTAGACATTTAGACATTTTTATCTCACATTTTGACTTTGTGTCACAAAATATTGACTTTTAATCAAATAATAGTTCAGTAATGTGAGTTTTTTTTTTTTTAAATTATGGCTTTATTATCACAAAATAATTGACTTTTTATCTAATAATTTTGACCTAATAGTTAACAAATTTAAGTTTTCTCATAATTTAGAATTTTTTATATCAAAATTTTGACCTTGTGTCACAAAATATTGACTTTTATTTCATCAAAAGTTCAGTAATGTGAGTTTTTTTCAAATTATGGCTTTATTATCACAAATAATTGACTTTTTATCCATAATTTTGACTTAATAGTTAATAAATGTCAGTTTTCTCATGATTTAGAATTTTTTATCTCAAAATTTTATCTCACAATTGCAACTTTTTATCCCATAATTTCAAATTTTTATTACATGATTTTGACTCACCTTAAAAGTTTGACATTTTGTTTCATAATTCCAAATTTTAATCTCATTATTTGAACTTTATTCAAAACAATTTGGACATTTTGTCTCATAATTAGGACAGTTTTGACTATATCCTCTAAATTTGACTTTTTAATCTCATATTTTCAATTTTTTTATCCCACGGTTTCATTTCTTAGACATTTAGACATTTTTTTCTAATTATTTTGACCTTTTCCTCAAATTCATTGCCTACTTTGGGCAGTAAAAACTCAACAAAGTCAAGTTTTTATTTTTATTTTCTAACTGGCTGAAACTGGTTTAACAGACAAAACAAACAACTTTAATAGTTATAAGATTTTTTCAGTTGGATTTTTTTTGGCTTCCGCCCTATAAAACAAAATGTTTGAGAAAATAATGAAGTTGTAAATGAATAAATGCATCTGTTACTGAAGTTAATTCTGTATTTGTTTGTGTTTTATTTTTTTAATCTGTCGTCTTTTCTCTCACCAAACATAAACTTAAGTTTTTTTAAGGGTAATTTCCCGTCAAATAAACTTTCCTCTGATTCTTTTATCGGGGAAAACATCTCGTTCCCGTTTGTCTGAATCACAGGAGACGAGTTTTTCTCCAAACACAGGAAACGATGAGTAAAAAAAAACATAAACGTCTCCTGAAGTTCACACACGGCATCATGGGAAAAACAGCTGCAATAAAAACAACAACAAAGATAAAAACTTTCCTCATGAACTTGTTTCTGTTACAGTCAGAATCAGAAACTCCAGAGTTTTCTGTTAAACTTTGTTTTTACTCCATCAGCTGTTTTCTGTTTCAGGCATTATCCAATCGGCGTTTTGTTCGACCTTCACGCCTCCAACACGGTTTTACCCTGGAGCATCACTGTGCACTTTAAGGTAAAGTCTTTAAAAACTCCTCATCACCGCCGTTTGTTGTTGTAGTGGAGATAAAAATCCTCTGGTTTGGATAAAAATTTGGTTTATTTCTAAAGTCACTGTGACTAGGGCTGGGGGATATATGGAATATACTCGCGGGTTGTTGCACGTGGGATGTATAAAATGACTATATCGCGACCATCGAGTATAAATTGCCAGGTAAATGTTTTGAGACGTCAGTCTGTAATTTTCTTCAGTTACGTTTCTTTCTCTCTCTGCTGTTGCTTCTCACACTAAACAGCTCACTCCCCCCCCATCCAGAAAACTCTCCTGCACATGTGTGTTTCTGTTTCCACCTGTGTGATCCTCACCTGATTATCTCCCAGCTCTTCACCACAAAGAAGAGAAACAAACGCGACGTGAACTTAAGGTTCAGTTTCATTCTGTCTGAGCTTCAGTTGGCGTTATTTACCGCTGAATACCAAAAAAATACGAGCTGAGATGTTTTTAGAAAACAAAAATTTTACAGCGTCACCACAAACGTACACAAAGGTCTAATAACGCTCTAAAAATAAAACTCTGAGCTGTTAAGTAAACAGAGGAAGGAGGAGAATCCTCAAACTGTCGTGTTGCACATTAAAGATTCCCACAGACGTTTCACGGAGCGTTCATTCACGCGTCTCGGTTTATTGCCCAAATAACTTCCTGTTATGAACCTGCATGTCCTTCAAAATAAGAGCATACTGTAAAACTAACATTATACCTCAAAAATTCAGTGAGAGTCCAGGCTCAGAGACAGAAGTTGCCAGGAGTCCTTTTGAAAAACAAAACAAAAGAACCCCAAAATTTTAAA
This sequence comes from Thalassoma bifasciatum, assembly GCA_008086565.1. Lineage (NCBI taxonomy): Eukaryota > Metazoa > Chordata > Actinopteri > Labriformes > Labridae > Thalassoma > Thalassoma bifasciatum. The sequence goes on along the minus strand of RPOG01001349.1, from coordinate 28,501 downwards.
CATACGTCATGATGAAAAAATTAAAATACAGAAAAACTTGATAATAAAATACTAACTACATACTGAAATACTTAACAATGAAATGCTAAAATATTCAAAAACGAAAAAAAAAAAATCAAACATGCGTCATGATAAAATTCTAAAATACGGAAAAACTTAATAAAATAATACTAACTACACACTGAAATACTTAACAATGAAATACTAAAATATTAAAAAACGAATACTTTATAATAGAATGCTGAAAAAAAAATTTGAGTGCCAAATTATAAAATACTGAATTATGGAATAAGAAAATGCTAACTACTTAATATTGTTTGAAAACAAAAAAAAAATATTTTTTTTATCTAAATACTAAAACAGAGAATACGGCTTCATGTTTACAGTGAGTTGTGTTTTAATTTAAAAAAGAATAATAACTACTGATGAACATATTTTTTATCAGTTATTTTTAAAAATGTTGTCTATAAGTGGACATGTGAGTGGACCCTTTTTGGATTTCAGGCGACCCCATATGGGGTCACGACCCAGAGGTTGAGCAACATTTCTGTAATCCTTAATCTTAAAAGGATGGTGCAGATTTTAAAGGTTGTAAATGAGTCAAAAATGTCTAATTCTGTTTTATTTTCTGACAGAATTTCCCGGAGCGTGACCTTCTTCACTGCCCGTCGAACTCAGTGATCGAAGCTCATTTCATGTCCAGCATCAAAGAAGCCGACGCTCTGAAACACAAGAGCCAAGTGGTCAACGACATGCAGAAGAAAGACCACAAGCAGCTGTGGATGGGTCTGCAGAACGGTACGAGACACACACACACACACACACACACACACACACACACACACACACACACACACACACACACACACACACACGTGTCTGTCAGCAGCTGGTAGAAGGTGAGAAGGGCAAACACACACTTTAAAGAAAAACCACGAGCAGCTGCTGTGGAAGTGACACACACATTCACTCGTTAACACTCACACACACACACACACACACACACATGATTCATATATTATTATCTTTTCTAATTGGAAACACTTCATGTTCATACAAAAAAATATAACTGTTAACTTTCAGCACTTTTAAAAAATTATTGTTATTGATTTGTTGGTTTTTCAACAGTTATAAAATGGTGAAAAAAAGTCTGAACTGTATTTTCTACTCAATAAACAAGTGAATTAATGTTAATTAATTAGTAATAATTAAAATCTGCATACTTGCACGAGGTGACGTCCCTTTTTTTGTGTCTGAGTGCAATATTTCCTTCCATCATGAATTGAGTATTTCATCACATGTATTTCTTTATTCTGTGAAACCTGTGTTATTTGAACACATCTTTAAACTATTAAAATATAACATGTTTTTTTGTGTTTTGGTTCCTCAAACCCCCAAAATGTCAGGTGGTGCAACCGTCCTGACAAGTATCCACAGTAATTAAACTCTAAAAATTGAATGTCAGTTATTGTAAATGGAAATTAAAAATACAGTGGCATTATTTTATGCTTGAACCTTTTTNTAGTTATCCCAAGAATTTATTTTTGGTAACTTTTCCAATGTCGACCACATTTATCTCTGACTAAATTTCCTTGTTTCTTCTTCAATTTCCAAATGACGTTTTTCTATTTAAAAAACTTTTTTTTCCCGTGCATTTCTGAGTCAGTGACTCCAGTAATTTTTCCATATTCTCTCCAAAGCAGCAATGTTTGTACAATCAGTAAATAATATTAATTTCATTACATGTGATATTTTACATGTGTCATTAGTCTTAAATAAAGAGACTGAAACACCAAAGTCAGAAAAAGTGCAGCAGGTTTTATTCAAAGCAGTTAGAACATAAATATTTCTGCCACAAACAGGATAAAAACACTGAACTTTAAAAACAAAAAAAGAGGGAGCACTGTATGTACAGTTATAAATATAATACTTTTACATTCAAACATGAATCACATCGTTTTCAGAAACACAAAAACATCGTTCCTCAGACGCAGAATCCAACCAGAAAAACAGGAAAAAGGTTTAACATGTGAATATAATTATCTATTTACTGAAAAGAGAAAAGAAACAAACTGTGCAATGATGCAAAACATGAGGAGTTAATGAGAAACTGAGATTTCCTGTTTTCACACAGGACTTGAATGCAGCGTTGTATGATGATTTCCTCACACTCATTTTTCTTTTGAAGGGATGTTTAAAAAAAAAAAAGAGGTAAAAATGTGAAACACTCTGAAAATGTTGATAAAATGAGATAAATATGTGGAGTTTGGAAACATTTACAGAAGAATCTTTTTCTGGTTTGATTAAAGTAAAACTGTGAGGATACGTAGAAAAACTCCTCGTCTTGAACCATTTTCTCGTTGCGTCTTCAAACAGCAGGTGCCGTGTTTCTGCGGTGGGGTGGTGGGTGGGGGTCTTTAGGCCTCCTCGATGGGGGGGGTGTTGTAGCATCCTTTGGGGATGGAGCGGAGGATGTCCTCCAGGTTGGTGATGTCGTCCAGAACCACGTCGATGCTCAGCTCGATGTTGGTGAGGTGGCGTCGCTGCATGGCCTCCTGGGTCGACATGTTCTTCAGGCGAGGGAGCAGGATACTCTCCACGTTCCTCTTCGCCATGGCGACCGAGTCCTCCAGCTCCTTCAGCTTCGTATCGTCCACGGGGGTGGTGTCGTCTGAGGGGAGGGAGACGCAACTGTGAGCTTTGATTCATCAACAGTGAGCTGTAAGGTCCAAATTTAGACGTTTCTTAACCCTTAGATGCACACGTGGGGTCAAAAATGACTCTGCAGGATGTTATTCTTCAAAATCTTTAAAACAAAGAGTCGTAATATTTCTATAATCCAGGTATTCCTCAAAAAACATGTTTGTGACATAACACCATTTGCATTTTTATTCAATTTTTTATTAATTTTAAGAAATTGCAGTTTTTGTATCACTACCCCAATTGAAATCAATGGGGTTTTCAATAAACTGGGTTGTTATTTTTCAAAATCTTCAAAACAAAGAGCTGTAAGTTTTTCATATTCAAGGTATTCCTCATAAAACATTGATTGAAACCTGATTGTTAGGTGCTAAAATGTGAATGAGAAATTAAAAAATGTGCATGTCAAAAATAAAATAACTCTTTTGTTTGAACAAAATATATCACCTTTAACCAAAATGAGAGAAATGTCTTTAGTTTATTGCAAAAAATGCATTGATTTCAATTGGGGTCATTTTTGACTCCACTTGTGGAAGAGTGAGGTAGTGATACAAAAACTGCAATTTCTTAAAATTAATGAAAAAATAAATAAAAATACAAATGGCCTCATGTCACAAACATGTTTTATGAGGAATACCTTGAATATGAAAAAATTACAGCTCTTTGTTTTGAAGGTTTTGAAGAAAAACAACCCAGTTTATTGTAAACCCCATTGATTTCAATTGGGGTCATTTTTGACCCCACGTGTGGAAGAGTGGGGGTATAAGTAGGTTGCACATCCAGGGTTAACCCCTTAATATCCGCCCAATTCTGTCCTATTTACTATGCTGTTCTTTTAAAGCTTATAACTGAAGAACCATAAGGTCAAAGTTCATCAGTTTCTCCTCATTTAAAGATTAAAGTCTCTAGTTTCAGAAAATGTCATGTTTTATCTGTGGCTAAAGTCCACATCAGGATAAAAGCAGCTGAAACACTTTTTTTTATCTTTGTCTTTTTAGAAACCAGTTTTTGAGCATCATTAACTTCAAGATGCTTCATGTCAGAGATAAAACATCCACCTCATCACTTCTACACCTTCATCTACATCTGGGTGAAGTTTGAGCTTTTTAGGTCAAACTTTGTAGGAGTTAGAGAGTTTTTGAGCAAAGACACTGAATCCTCACAAAACTGCTCATCACTGTTCACCTTTGGATAAAAGCGTCTGATAAATGAAATTATAGAATAATAATTTCAACATTTTATCTCAAAGTTTCAGTTTTTTTCTGTCTTAGAATTTTGACTTTTATCTAAACTTTTTAACTTCTCATTCTGACATTTGACCTCAGAATTTTGACTCTTAGTTTATTTTAGTGTTAGGGTGGTGGCTGGAGCTGTGGCTCAGTGGCAGAGTCATGGACTAAGACTCGTGGGGTTGCAGGTTCGATTCCAGCTGGATCAGTCAAGTGCCAAAGTGACCCTTGAGCAACACACCAAACTTTCACCTAACCACTCAACAATGTGCAGCTACAGATAAATGCGCCTGCTGGATGAGATTGTAAAATATACATTTTAACATTTTATCTCAAAGTTTCAACTTTTTTTTTCAAAAAATCTTGACTTATCTCAAAAGTTTCACTCTTACCTCATTATCTCAACACTATCTCAAAGTTTCACCATTTTATCCTGAATTTTTGACTTTTCCTCTCCAACTTTTCACTCTTAAAATTCAAAATCTTGTTAAATAATTCAAACATTTTATCTCAGATTTTTGACTTTTGATCTTAAATTTTGAGCTAACCCTTAGTTCCCAGTTCTGACCTTTTTACCATTCTTTGTTTTTAAAGCTTATAACTGAAGAACCATAAGGTCAAAGTTCATCAGTTTCTCCTCATTTAAAGATTTAAGTCTCTAGTTTTAGAAAATGTCATGTTTTTAAATGTGGCTTAAGTCCACATCAGGATAAATGCAGCTGAAACACTTGTTAACTCTTCGTTTTTTATAAACAATTATTGAACATCATTAACTTGAAGATGCTTCATGTCAGAGATTAAACATCCACCACATCACTTCTACACCTTCATCTACATCTGGGTGAAGTTTGAGCTTTTAAGGTAAAACTTTGTAGAAGTTAGAGCCGAGGTGGGCAGTTAACTTTTACAAGGGGCCACGTTAGAAACCTGGTTCCTCTCTGAGGGCCACACCAACCACAACACAAACTTGATTCTGCTCAATATTAACTTTTTTTTACCCCCATTTTAAAATTCTTTCACTTATATTTCATTAACTGCTTAAGGTAACAAGAAGAATGAGAAGCTTCTGACTCTTTAACTTCTTTCAGATCCCACCTCAAAACCCGTCAACTCTGTGTTTCTAAATTTTGCATTTCTTTTGAACCTTTAAATTCTGAATTTTGGAGCGTGTTTTAAATCTGTTCTGTGCAGCGTCCTTGGGTGACCTGAAAGGCGCCTTTAAATAAAATGAATTATTATTATTGTTATTATTAAATATGTGAAACTGTGGTGCGGGTCATATAGGAAAATATTCTTATGGAAGTGATAACCAGCAAAATCTTAAATTAGTTTCATTTCATGTTAAACCTTTTAGTTCCCACATATAATTTATAAATTTGAAGCAGATTTATACAAAATAAAATGTTTTTAGCTTCATTTCACAACCTCAGTGAGAAAAATCTGTGTTGAGCTTGAAGAAGCTCATTGAAATCTGGATGAATTCCTGAGGGTGATTATCAATGAAAGAGGATCTTCATTTGGTTTTGTTTTGTTTTGTTTTGTTGAACTTCATCACTTTCTTTTTTACGTAGGGCTCATGTGCACAACTGCATCCATATGGAAATAATGGAAACATCAGGCTTTTGAAAATAAAAACAAGACAGTATTGGGTTATTTCTTGTTGTTGTTGTTGTTGTTGTTTTGTTTTCATTTCTCTGATCTGATTTGGAGAGTTTTAAGTCTCAGGTGTCAAACACAGCAGGTGTGTTTTTGTTTTAGTCTGAGCTGAAGCTTCTGCAAATTCTGGTGCAACTTTGAAACATGTTCAAGGACCAAAAACTGAGGTTAAAGCTGAACCGCTCTGATGAGTGGGCGTGGTTTCCCCGCTGTGACATCACCACAGGAGCGAGTCCTCACCGATATTCAGCAGCATGTTGTTGACCGTCGCCAGCGTGTCCTTCACCGAGTTTCTGGTCTGTTTGGCATCGGCTAAAGCCGCCGTGGCTCCATCAGCAGCCTGCGAAGGAAAAAAGCGTCACGTTAAGTCGCTGCGACCACAGGAAGTGAAAGGTAACAACACGAACTCTGAGGGCGCCACGGTTTTGTTTTCTCACCGCGTTCGCTTCGGCCTCCAGCCTCCGAGCGTCGTCCAGTCCGACTTGAACTTCTCTCGCCACGCCGTCGGCGCTCACCTTCATCCCGTTCGCGTCGTTTTTCAGCTTAGTGGTGTCCATCAGCAGACCACCAGAGGGCGGCAAAGATCCCATGGACCCCTGAGGAACAATAGAGGCGGTTAGAGCAGAATGTAAGTTAGATCCCCCTGGTGGATCGTGAGGGTACTGCAAGAGAGAAACCGACCAGTCCAGAAAAAAGTGTCTTATTTCTTTATTTATTTAAAGACAAAAATGGGATCTGAATTGCTTGAAACAGGTTTAATAAATATCTGCCAATGGGATAAAAAACAAGTTTGTTGCTTTAAGACATTATTTACATTTACGAGCAAATTTGGGTGATTTTTATACTCGTTTCAAGACAAAGTTTTACTAAAAATACGACATAAACACTTGACTAGATTTCAGTTTGTGCAGTGTATTCCTGCCTGATTGGTAGTGTCAGATTTATGACGACTCCAAAAAATAAATCCTGACACGATCCAGATACCAGTGCGTGTTAAATTGGCGGTCGTGCCTCTAAAGAACGGCGGCGGCGGCGGCGGCGGCGGCGGCTCCAAAGTTCGTGTTCTTTCTTTTCTCACCTCCAGTTTGTTGATGTTGTTCTGCAGAGTGTCGATCGTCCCCAAAGCGCCGTTGTAACCGTCGGTCACGTCCCCAAGGATGTTCGACGTCTTCCCGTTGTTCTTGACGGCCTGCTGGATGGTGGTGCTGATGCCGGGGAGGCGCGCGATGGCGGTGTTGGCGAGCGCTTTGCTGTTGTCGATCTGCTGGTCGAAGCCTGAGAGGAAACAGGAAGAGGGGTCAGAGTTCGTCCAGAATCAAGATTAAACTCAAGGTTTAACTTTTATGGAAGTGTTTGTGAGAGTTTCTACCTTTCAGCGTTCCCAGGGCGTTGTTCAGCTCCCCCGTGTTGTCAAACATACGTTTCAGGGCGCCCTCTGTGGTCGCCTTGGCGCCGTTAACTCTACCCAACAGGCTGTCGAAGCCCTGGAGACAAAAAAACCAGCGAGTCAGCACGAAGCGGAACGTGAAGTCGACCTTTGATGAGGTTTTTCTTTGAGTTTGTGGTTCGTTACCTTCTGAGCGTTTTTGCCGTCAGCCAGCAGGTCCATGGCGGCGACCTTGTTGTCCTGCACGCCGTCCTGCAGCGCCTGCAGACCCGGGATGTCCACGGCGCCCTTCAAGCCGTCCACTCTGGAAACCATGGCGTCCACAGCCCCCTGAGCATGATGGGAGAAAACAGGAGGGTTTTCAGAATAGTGTACAGAATATTTCAAAATAAAAGTCCAGAATATTGAGTAATAAAATACTTAAATACTGAGACACTAAATCATTAAATGCTCAAATATTTCATATTAAATACTGAAATACTTAATAATAAGATACAAAAATACTCAAGAATAAAACACAGAATGCAGTTATAAGAATAATGATTACTGAAGAAAAAATTTTTATCAGTTATTTTTACTATTTTATCTTTTACTAGACCAGGGGTTCCCAAACTTTTTCCGCCTGTGACCCCCAAAATAGCAGCGTTAGAGACTGGCGACCCCCTGCTGTGGTACAACACTAATGGGACAATCCATAAACAGACAAAAACCAACAAAAAACCCAGAGGATACTTTGATTTACCGACTAATGTGCACTTTGCTGAGTTCACGGCATCAAACTTCAACAAAGAAATGTGAAAAACAGATAAAACATTTTCTGTTTGCATAATTTTATATTAACTTTAACCCCTATTTTTGCCTTTATTCTTACAATAATGGATAAAATTGTTCATAGTTATTGATTTTGGGCCCCTTCCACGACCCCCTATCAATGTCTCGCGACCCCCAATAGGGTCCCGACCCCCACTTTGGGAACCACTGTACTAGACATTTCAGGTGACCCTTCTTTGAATTCCAGGCGACCCCACACGGGGTCCCGACCCCCAGGTTGAGAAACACCAGTCTAAAGAATGTGGTAATTTGGTCATTAAGATTAGTTTTTTTATTTAAAGTTGTGTAATCTGTGTTTTTTCTACCTTGAGCGATGGCGGGATGGCTCGCTCCATGTTGCCGATGTCTCTCAACATCCCGTCGGCCAGTTTGCTCTCGTCTCTGGCGTCCCCGCTCAGGCCGATTGCTCGGTTCTCCAGACCCTTCACCTTGGCGGAGGTTTGATCGTACCTGAACGACACATGGATGACGTTAGCTCTACGTTTACCAAACAGAATGACGGTTTTAATGAGGCGGCGGCGGCGGTGACTCACTGAGCTTTCAGGTCGCCCACCAGCTCTTTGACTTTGTTCTCTTTGTTCATGAGGGTTCGCACCAACGCCAAACTCTTCTCAGAGTCGCCCAGAGCGTCGCTGGCGGTTTTCTCCACCACGCCGGCCTTTGTCTGGTGTCTGCAGGATGAAGATAAAGTTCAGATAAAAGCGTCTGCTCTGGTCATAAACCGACCAATAGGAGGAAGCATTGATGCACTTACACGTCGGCCAATCCGGTGGCTGCTTTCACCAAAGAGGAGAGAGGGTTCAGGCTGAAGGGGGCGTCGCCCTGAGGAAACTCCTGTGGGGGTGGGAGAAACAAAGCAGGGTTAAAGCTGTGGTTCCTGACCTTAACTAGGCCTTAACTCCATTTTTACATCACAGTTTACCAGGAGGAATCAGGGTTAAACGTGTTTTTTTCATGTTTTTACTCACAAAAAGACACTTTTAGACAGTGGAGGGGCACTTCATCCAATTTTTTGATTCCCAAAAGCACAGTTTGCATAATTTTACTCATTTTAAGGGCACTCTATGCCATGTTTTAGCTCACATAAAGACAATTTGGATAGTTTTTGCTCACTAGAGGGCGCTTTATCCCCATGTTTTTGCACCCAAGAGGCCAATTTTGCACAGGATTTGACTCCCAGAGTGACATTTTTGCATAGTTGTGCAACCAAGAGGCCACTTTACCCATGGATTTTAGCTCCTTTAAGGGCAATTTGCATTGTTTTTGCTCCAAAGAAGACACTTTTATATGTTTTTGCTCCCAAGAGGGCACTTTTGCGCGGTTGTTTTTTCTCTGAAGGTGGGTGTGTACTCATGTTTTTGCTCTTTATAGGGCTGTTTTCCCATGTTTTTAACCCCAAGAGGACACTTTACCCCATGGTTTTTGCACAGATAGACACTTAACCCCTCTTTTTTTTATCCCAAGAAGGTGTTTTCTCATGTTTTGGCTCCCAAAATGGCATCACTGGACATTTCAGGGGAATCATTTGAATTCCATGTGACCCCACAGAAAGTTTTGACACTAAGGTTGAAAAACTCTGAGGAAAATAAAGTCAGGCTCATAGTATCATCACTGATTCAGTCAAATTTCCTCAAAACCCCAAACCTCACCCTGATGGCTCAGATATCTGAGTGTCTCTTTGCCCCTTTGGTCAGTAAAACCACAACTAACTTGCTAACTAACTCTATAACTAACTAATCTCTTACGGCTGATTTGAGGTCGGTCTTGGCCTTTTCCAGTTTGCGTCTCATCTCCTCCAGCAGGTTCTGGACCTCGTCCACTTTGGTTTTGTACGTCTGATGTTGCTGTTTGATGTCGTCGGCCGCGTCTTCGACCTTTTGAATGTCCTGCTCCTCGGCCAGCTGGTTCTTGCTGACGGACGCCAAACGTTTCTGCAGGTTCTTCTCCTGACCTTCAGGACACAAGAGGTCGTCAGGTTAAACTCTTTAAAGTCACGTTCACTGAGCTTCAACTTAAACTTTAGAGGAGTTTTTGTGGAGAGAGTGAAAAATATACATTGATATCTAAACTGTATCGCAGTGGTTTTCAACCTGTGGGTCGCGCCCCCCTGGTGGGCTGTGAAGGTATTGCAAGTGGGCCGCCAAATCATTTCCAAAACAGTCTGATTTTAGTGGAGTGTAATTATATAAAGGTATAAGACACAAGTAAATAAAGAAAGATACAAATAAACAGGATGTTTTAAATGTTAAAACTCAGTTACAAACTCACTCAGGATATTGAAAATGCTCAGCAATTTATGTATAAAAAGGTGAGAAGGTATTTAAGTGGGCAATAGGTAACATGACCCAAAACGTAACCATGACCCAATATGTAAGAAAACCTGAAGTGTAATAACTTGTCAAAAATGAGCCCAAAACTTAACAAAAACAATGTATTAAAAACCAAAATGTAATAACTGGCTCAAACTGTAACAAATTGTTACTTTCTTGGCAAAAAGTTATTTTGTTTTGGGCTCAAATCTGTTACATTGTCGACCAGTTATTACATTTTGGGTCATTCGGGCATTGTAAATCCTCTGTGCTTATTGGGTCAGAGGTGGGCCACAAATATTTTTGAGACATAAAAATGGGCCCTGAGTTGGAAAAGGTTGGGAAACACTGCTGTATCGTATAATCAATCAGAAAAACAATGTTTTCATTTACTCCAAGTCCCTGCTTTAAAGGCAAATATTTATCTGACAGTCGTCTGCGTAGCAATGAAAAGTAACTCCATGTTTTCAGAGAATGGAACCAAAGGTTATAAATACAAAGAAAAAACCCAACGGCCCTGAAATCCTCCATATCAGGGTAAATTGAAGCATCGTTTTCTGATTGAATAGTTTTGATTCTCTTTGTAAAAACCTGGTGAAGTAACCCAGTGACCCTGAGGATTACAGCGTCCTGACTGACCTGCGAGCAGCTCGGCGTTGTCCTCCAGATCTTCCACCAGCTCCTCGGTGGCTTTCAGAGCGGCCTCCAGCTGAGCGCTGTTGGCCGGTTTGGCTCCGCCCTTCATGTCGGAGAAAAGAGACTCCAGGTCCTTGAGTTTGAGGGCGTAAACCTCCATCTGAAAGTTTGACAATCACATCAGTGTCAGTCTCTAATAACAGATCAAACTCACGGTGTCGTGAATATTCTGGCGCCGTTACCTTTGCTTTGATGGGGCTGAAGCAGGCGGGGCAGCTGGAGCGGTGACACCTCAGACCCTCGTGACCCGGTTTGCACACACAGCGACCGAGATGTAGCGTCGCTGGCCTGAGTCTCGGGACCTCCAGCGTCAATGTGCGACGTCGTCCTTTTTGTCTCGCACTTTGTAGTCCACTCCTCCAAACTGGTTCTTTGTGGTGTTTGTTTATTTGTTTTGTTGTGTTTACTCCTCTTGTTGTGGAGTTTTATTAACCAAACACATAAAGGAAAATGAAATGGGACAATCAAAGAAAATAATAAAATTAATAATGATAAACAAGTTTCAACAAGACAGCAAATTAAAATCACTTTGAGACTTTCATCAACTTCTTACAGTTATAAATATGACAATTACTTATCAAATATTATAGAGTAAATAAATCATAAGGGGCTTAATTTATGTGCTTAACCCTCCTATCACGTTCCCATGTCATACTGACCCGGGTTGAATTGAGAATATCAAGAAAATTAGTGAATACTATTTTTTTCAGAATGAAAATTTCTCTGCTTGGCTTATTTAGTGCTATAACATATCTAAAAAAAACAGTCCATCTCAAAATTTTTGCAACTACCCCCCTCATGTTTATATCACAAAGATACTGTCTGGGTCGATGTTACTAAAAAAAGGAACATAATGCAGCGAGTATCTTTTTCTGATTGTCAGAGTAATTTTTCCATTTGATAGATTTTATTTTGAGGTTTCTTACACTTTGTGTTGTCATTTTTGTCATTTTTCAACCATGTCTTGTAGTTTGTTTTATTATTGCTGCTCTTAAAGTTAAAATAAGTGAGAGTGAATTTCTTTTATCTCTTCAGGTGATTTTCTTAAAGGGAAGAGCCATTGTTTTACTGCAGCAATGCATTCTGGGTTGATGACGTAGATTGGTTGCTTGGTGCCGAGCATCTGGATTTGGCCGTTTCCTCACTACTAGTCGCCGTAAGTCACGAGGTTTGAGGAGGGAAAAAAACATAATAATGCCACATGTGGCTGCTTTTGGGTGCACTTTTCAGTCCAAAGGAAACAAGGAGACTGATGTTAGTCTGCACAGCTTCCCAAAAGACAAGAAAAGAAGGAAGTTGTGGGAAATCTCTTGTGGGCGTAAACAACTTCCCATGGAGCCGCGGCTATGTTCTGGCCACTTCTCCCCAGAAGCATTTGCTGCATTTAGCCGGCCCATGCTGATGAAAGAGCTGACAGGTGTGGGTCATTATAAACGGAGACTAAAGCCAAATGCTGTGCCGACTATTTTCCAACACAAACCCACAAAACTTCCTCTGGAAACCACTGAAGTCCGCTCCAGGACTTATATGATCCTGTATGAGATCCAGCCCGGTGCAACCATATGACCTCACTACCCAGACGTTATTGCAGCGTAAACAACAATGGAGGCCTACAGGGGAAAATATTTTGTCTAATTTTATACAAACTAAGATATTTTGAGAGATTTTATTATCGTTCTTATGTAGCTGGACGTTCTGGTAGCCAGGGTAACTTTTAAAATTTTCCTTTTACTTTCTTTGCATTCAGATTTAAATCTCATGACATTACAACATTTTTTCATCACATCATGACTGTGGTTCATCAAAATGTTAGAAATAAAAAGACATTACAACTCTTATCTTGTAACATTTCATCTCTTATTTCCTGACATTCTGATTTTTATCTCATATTAAGTCAATTTTTTTCTCTAATCTTGCAACAGCTACAACATTTTTCTGTAAATTTTCACTCCATATTTCAGCGTTTTTAAAGTTATAACATAATCTATTTAATTATGTTATAACTTTAAACTTTACAGCTGCAGCATTTTGATTTTAATTCAACAACACGATGATTTTCTTTCATTTCGTCATGAGTTTCATCTTGAAGCATAAACAATTTTTTTAAATAAATTTACAACTGTCTTCATACTTTTCTGCTTTAAACTTGTCAAATTCTGATTTTAAATGATGCATGAAGACTTTTTTTTGGTCCCAGATTTGAATCCCACCTGTGGCTTGTTTCCCGCATGTCATTCCCCACTCTCTCCCCCCTTTCATACTCTATCCACTGTCCAATTAAAGGCAGAAAAGCCCAAAAAATATCTTTAAAAAAAAAATCAGAGTTAACCCAGAAAATTATCCCAAAATGCAAAGACAGAACGACATCCAGGTGTTGTAGAGAATGTATGGAGTAAATGGTCGTGTGTTCTGAGCATGCTCAGTGTTGAGGGGATCATTTCTTACGTTTGCAGGCGTCGCTGACTCTGGCGTGGTAGAAACCGGGCTCACACTCCTCGCAGCTCCTCCCTCTGGTGTTGTTCAGACACTTCAGACACTCTCCGGTGGAGCGGTCGCAGCTCCCCGCCACGCTCACGTCGATGTGGCCGTTACACTCGCAGGGTTTGCAGGGAACCTGGAGACTGTCGCCTCGACGGGAGCCGCTGTAGAAACCTTCCAGACAGACGTCGCAGTGAGGACCTGAGGGCGGAGACACACGGTTACACTCCTGTGAAGGTCAAGGTCGTTTATTCTGAAGGTTAAAATAAGGATGATGCTTTCACCTGTGGTCCCGGGGGGGCAGCTGTCACACTGGGGTCTCAGTGAATCTGGGACCAGAGAGCAGGAAACGCCATCAGGACAGGGACACTTCAAGCAGACGCCGGAGTTCCACGGCGTGCTGTAGAACCCGGGCGAGCAGCTGCGGTCGGCGGGCGTCTCGTCAGCAGAGTAACAGTCTCCGGTTTGAGGGTCACAGCTGCCGCCTTTGCAGCTGCACGGCTCGCAGCGGCTGAACGCTCCGTCTGCAGGGACGCTGCGCTTGAACCCGGGCGAACAGCGCTCGCAGAAGTCGCCCTCGTACCCCGGGGGGCAGCTGCAAGTCTGAACCCAGGGGGCGGGGACGCCTTCTCCACGCCGGGCGGACGCCAGCTTCACATCATCGAGGTAACCGCGTCCTGAAACATGACAGAAGCAACCAACGTCAAGATCTCATCGACCTAAAAGTCCAGGGTTAACGTCTGTCCTGGTTTGAGACGGCGATTAAAACCTGCAGCTGAAAACACACGACACGTCTGCGCTCCGGCACTGCTCTGTTGCGTGTTCAGTCCGGCAAGTCATGTGACCGTGAGACCAATAGGAGGCACTGCAAACTGTCTACAAACATGGACCCAACAAAAAATCCTCTAAACTCTGCCTCAACATATAGATTACACTTTAAACAATATTTTCAGGCTTTAATTATATTTTTGCATGAAACAAAAAACCTTCCTGGTCTGAGACAGTGATTCAAACCTGCAGCTGAAAACACACGACACGTCTACACTGCAGAAACTGAAATCTAAGCAAGTCATTATGTCTTATTTTTAGTCAAATGTGTCTGACTATTCTTGATTTGAGCCACATTTACTAGACAAGGTCATAAAAATGTCTCATTTCAAGTTTTTTAAAGACAAAAATGAGGCGTAAATTGCTTGTAATAAGTAAAAAAAATCTGCCAAAACTTCCCGGGTGAATTCGTCTTATCCCATTGGCAGATTTTTTTGACTTGTTACAAGCAATTTACACCTCATTTTAGTCTTTAAAAACTTGAAATAAGACATTTTTATGACCTGGTCTGGTGAATGTGGCTCAAATTAAGAACAATAAGACAATTTTTACTACAAATCAGACAGAATGACTTGCTTAGATTTCAGTTTTTGCAGTGTGCGCTCCGGCGCCGCTCTGTTGCGTGTTCAGTCCGGCAAGTCATGTGACTGTCAGACCAATAGAAGGCACCTCGAACTGTTTACGAATCTGGACCCAACGTGACATCATTTACACTCTGCATCAACATATAAATTACACTTTAAACAATATTTTCAACCTTTTTATTTCATTATGTGGTGAGGCATTATTATCATTGAAGCCCATTTCTGCCTGTAAAAAGAAATAAAAATGAAAATTCTAAAAAAAAAAGTCTAAATTTTTGGGACAAAAATTCTCAATGTTGCAAACCTTCCAAACTAAAATACAATAGAGTCAAAATTTCAAGATGAAAAGTCAAATTTTGGGACCACTTTACCTCAATTCTGGGAGAAAAAATAGGTCAAAATTGTGAGTTAAAAAGTGGAAATTTGAGATGAGAAAGTCAAAATTCAGAGACATCAGGCTGAAATTTTGAGATACAAAGTCAAAAATCTGAGATAAAAAGTTATCATTATGAGTTTAAAAGTCAAATATTGAAATATTTTTCATGAAACTTATGGATAAAACCTCTAAATTTTGAGATAAATAGTCAAACCTCTGTCATGAAGTCTTAATTTAGAGATTAAAAGTCAATTTTGAGATAAAAAGCTAAAAATGTGACTTGTACCGATGGCAGGACAAAGTCTTCAGTCATGTTTTTATTTTAATATCTATAACTAGTTTGACGTCTGACTCTTACAGAGAAAGAACAGCAGCTTAAAGAAGAATGGCGGCCTCACCGTTTTCTCCAAAGGTGGCTCTGATCTTGACGGCGGTCAGGTTCTGCAGAAGCGTCTGAAACTGGAGCGGTGAGATCTGAGGTTTCCACCTGCTGCTGGGAGCTTCGTCCAGTCTGTTCATCACCAAACACAGAAAGAAAAAAGACTTTTATTTAACAGGTTTGATGTTAGAGCGACTCTCAGAGCTCTGTGTGTCCCAGAGTTAAACCTTCAGGATGTTTTGATTCTTTCTGAACTCGTTTCTGTTTCCACTCGCTCTGACGCTCAGGTATGTTCACACCTCACTGACAAACTGAGAAAATGAAATCAGCTGAATCTGGAGGTGAATGGTTGACATGAGCTGCAAGTTACAGCTCATTGGATTTCAGTCGATTGTTTCAAGCAGCGTTTCTCAACCTGTGGGTCGTGACCCCAATCAGGGTCACGAGATGATTTCTGGGGGTCGACCAAATCATTCTGGAAAAAATTATCTAATATCAAATAACAAAATTTGGTTAAGTTGTTTCCTGCTTCATTATTTCCCTAAATTTCTTGTATCAGCTTAGTCTGTATAATCTGTACTACAGTGTTTTTATTTTGCACTGCAAAAATTAAAATCAGATCAAGTGTTTGAGTCTTATTTTTAATCAAAATTGTCTTTGTATTCTTAGCATGAGCCACATTCACCTGACCAGTCCAGAAAAATGTCTTTTTTCAAGATATTTAAAGATAAAAGTGAGGTCTGAATTGCTTGAAACAAGTCAAAAAAATCTGGCAATGGAGTAAGAAAAAAGTTCCTTATAGTAAAAATTTGTCTTATTGTTCTTAATTTGAGCCACATTGACCAGACCAGGTCATAAAAATGTCTTATTTCAAGTTTTTTAAAGACAAAAATGAGGTGTAAATTGCTTGTAACAAGTCAAAAAAATCTGCCAATGGGATAAGACAAATTCACCCGGGAAGTTTCTTGAAATTAGAAAGATGTCATAAAACAAGAATCTTTTATCTTATCCCATTGGCAGATTTTTTTTTTACTTATAACAAGCAATTGATGCCTCATTTTTGTCTTTAAAAAACTTGAAATGAGACATTTTTTTATGACCTTGTCTAGTAAATGTGGCTCAAATCAAGAATAGTGTGACACATTTGACTAAAAATAAGACATAACGACTTGCTTAGATTTCAGTTTTTGCAGTGTAGACGTGTCGTGTGTTTTCAGCTGCAGGTTTTAATCGCTGTCTCAGACCAGGAAGGTTTTTTGTTTCATGCAAAAATATAATTAAAGCCTGAAAATATTGTTTAAAGTGTAATTTATATGTTGAGGCAGAGTTTAGAGGATTTTTTGTTGGGTCCAGGTTTGTAGACAGTTCTCTGTGCCTCCTATTGGTCTGACGGTCACATGACCTGCCGGACTGAACACGCAACAGAGCAGCGCCGGAGCGCAGACGTGTCGTGTGTTTTCAGCTGCAGGTTTTAATCGCCGTCTCAAACCAGGACAGACATTAAACCTGGACTTTTAGGTCGATGAGATCTTAAAAAACTTGAAATGAGACATTTTTATGACCCTGTCTAGTAAATGTGGCTCAAATCAAGAATAATAAGATAAATTTTACTAAAAATAAGACAGAATGACTTGCTTAGATTTCAGTTTTTGCAGAGTGTTAAGACATTATTTGCATTTTGAGAAACTTGTTGAGGAAATTTTTCTTATCCAACTGGCAGAATTTTTTTTTTTTACGTGTTACAAACAATTGAGACGTCATTTCTGTCTTTAAATAACTTGAAATAAGAGATTTCTCTGGACTGGTCAGTTGAATGTGGCTCATATTAGGAATAAAAAGACAAGTTTTACTGAAAATAAGACATAAACACTTGATTAGATTTCAGTTTTTGCAGTTTGGGTGAATGTGAACTGAAAATGTTTCTGTCTGATTGACAGTGACAGATTTATAAAGACTTAAAAAATCTTTACACAAAAATGGAAAGACAGAAATGTTGATTCGTTCTTTTCCACTTTTGGCGACATAAACAATCAAAATGTAGCACAGGCTGTTTTCTCTGCACTGTTTCTTTAAGGTTTTAATTATTACGTGCTGATTTTTCTTTTTGATTAAAAATAAAGATAAATAAATGAACCCTGGGGTTTGTGTATATTTGGGGTCACACCTGTAGCTGAACTGTAACTTCTTCCCACATGGAAGGATGGATCTCAGGTCGCCCAAGGAGGCGGAGACTCTGAGGCCGGCGCCCTCCAGGATGATGTCATTCGTAGACGGGTGACGGACGCCGCGGTCCAGGCGTAACGAGAAGGACAAGTTCTGACCGTAACTCAGCAGCTGGTTCCCCAGGAAAGGAGCTGAAGGAGAGAAATGGGTTGGAGTTTTTTAAAAAACGATGGAGGAGGAGTGAAAGGAAAAAGGGGCGTGGCTTGTTGTCTCACCTGGGGCGTACAGGTAAAGAGGGAGGCTGTTTCTGGAGATGACCTCCACGTCCTGGTGTTTGGGCGACCAGCGGAAGTGAACGTCATCAGGAGTGTCGCCTTTAACCGTCGCTGTTTTCCAACCGTCCGGACCTGAAACCACAACACAGTCAATCAGGAAACTAGGGCTTTTATTTTGAAATTCAACAGTTAAGACAAACTTAGAGTGAAGTATTATCACAACAACTTCAGTAGATTTTTGTTTGTTTTTGTTTTTTTGTCAGAGAGATGTAGAATAATGCGCTAGAATAACAAATGTGTCCAATCAGAGCAGAGGGGGAGGAGTTACCGGTGGTGAAGGTGGAGGTGATGTCATGGGCGGAGAAACCGGGCTGAGGCGAACATTTGCTGCTGTGTCCGTAACAGAAACACGGGACGGAGACGCTGCCGGAGTCCTGTCTGGGCTGACGACTGAAAAATAAAAAAGACAGAAGAGACGTGAGACAGGATGCTCGTTAAAACCAGAGGAAGAAGAGACGTGACGTAGTCGTGACGTAGTCGTGACGTAGTCGTGACGTCTTCACCTTTGTTTGCAGCCGTTCGGTCCGATGGGTCCATCAGGGCAACGGTCACATTTGTCTCCTGTGACGCCGTCTTTGCAGGTGCAGCGCCCCCTGCTGTCACATGTGTTACCAACAGAACCTGGACAGACAAGAAAACATTACGTCGTTACAAGCTGACCTTGGTGTTTGAGGCCCGGGCCATGTGACCACCTCATTTAAATAATCTCAAGAGGATTTAAGAACAATAACGTGACATCCCCTTTTTTTGTGTCTGAGTGCAATATTTCCTTCCATCATGAATTGAGTATTTCATCACATGTATTTCTTTATTCTATGAAACCTGTGTTATTTGAACACATCTTTAAACTATTAAAATATAACATGTTTTTTTGTGTTTTGGTTCCTCAAACCCCCAAAATGTCAGGTGGTGCAACCGTCCTGACAAGTATCCACAGTAATTAAACTCTAAAAATTGAATGTCAGTTATTGTAAATGGAAATTAAAAATACAGTGGCATTATTTTATGCTTGAACCTTTTTAAATAAAACATTCTTTGCANTGTCAAATGTCAGGGTGGTGCAACCGTAACATTAGACTTTTATTTTAAAGTGAAGAGAATAAAACAGGAAACAGGAAACTGCATCAGCCAGAGGAGCCCAAATGACATTTGTGACCAAGTGGAAAAGTTTGTAGATTTCTCTGAAATACTGATAAAAAAGGTTTTTTCACTTCATTGGTGACTGGAACAATTTCCATGTCAGGTGGAACAACCAATGTAATAATGTGAAATGTTATTTTAACATCAAATTATTTATCTTATTCACAAATAAAAGTAATGAAACACACAAAATGAAAATGTATGAGTGTGATGTCTGTGAACTCTCTATGAACGGTTATTAAAGTGTGTCTTTTTTATTGTCCTTGTATATTTATATAAAAGTATATAAACCAACGAGGTGGACTGTAAAAACCCACGAGTTTAATTTTTATGATTTTTTATTACTTGGATTTTTGAAACTTTTGTTGGTCAACTACTGAAATCTGTTAGAAAACATAATTCTTCTGTCTCTTTCCCTCTTTCATCAAACTGGGATCATCTTTAAAAGTGAAAGTAAAAGTTCTCACCTGCAGCGTTGCAGCGACAGGGCGTGCAGCTGGTTGCCGCCCCCTCCAGGAAGAAGCCGGCCTTGCAGCGCTCACAGTGCCTCCCCTCGGTGTTTCCCTGGCAGTCGAGGCAGTGCAGCCCCCAGGCGTCTCTCAGACAGTACTTGGATCTGCCGTTACAGCTACATTTGAGAATATCTGTGCAAGAGGAGCAGAGGGAGAAGTTTAAAACGTTTTACTTTTATTTATAAAACTTTCTTTAGATTCATGCTGCCCCAGCTTTTATCTTCTGTCACTTAAATTAAACATGTTCTAAATAATTTACCGTTTCTG
This sequence comes from Thalassoma bifasciatum, assembly GCA_008086565.1. Classification (NCBI taxonomy): domain Eukaryota; kingdom Metazoa; phylum Chordata; class Actinopteri; order Labriformes; family Labridae; genus Thalassoma; species Thalassoma bifasciatum. Next base: position 8,631 of record RPOG01001349.1, on the reverse strand, counting down.
TCAGGTGCTTAGAGAAAACATCAGAACATCTAAAAAAATTTGACTGTGTATACTTTACTTGTATAAAAAGAAAGCTCTGAACAATCTGCAGAAACTCAAGAATTCTTAAAGAAATTAATAATGAGTGACACAAAAATGTGCTTCATGAACATTATGAGTTTTAAAAACCACACAAGAGGAAAAAAGACAAAGTTAAAACTATGAAATTGTGACGAAATGAAAAAAGTTGATGCAAAAAAAACGGTTCAAAATGCAGATTCAGAAAAATTGGTCATATAGAAGCCTGTTTCCAAAGTTGGAAAAAAATAGAATGAAAATGAAAACCTGGCTTTGTTGAGAATTATTTTTGAGCATATTACATTAAAATTTTAAGATAATAAGTCAAAATTTTGGTTTCAAAAGTCAAGATTTTGAGAAAAAGAGTTCAAAATAATAAGATAAAAATTCAAGATTTTGAGATACAAACTGAAATTTTGACTTTCGATATCATAAATGAGCCTTTTTATCTCAAAGTTAGCACTTTATAACGGCAAAGACAAAGAAATCTTAACAGAGCCAGTTTCTCTTCAGGCCTGTAATGATGACACAAGCATGTTTGACTTTTAGTTTTTTCCAAAATCACTCAAAAGAAATAGAGAAGTAGAACACTCATATTTTACTTTCACTGTTAATGAACATGTCAGATCATTTAAATGGTGATGCAAGCGTGAAATTTAGTTACAATTTCGTCTAGGTCGTACTAAATTGTAATTTTCACAGAATCAAATGTGTCTCTTCTCTAAAAAAGTTTGCACTCTGCTCTGAGTGATGACCTTAGATGCAGGTGTTACATCAGAAGACGATTCATAGAGAATAAATCTAAACTCTTACAGAAAAGTAAAGTTTGTTGAGTCCTGAAGTCCCGGCCACTCCCATTTCGTTATAATAAATCTTTTTACATCTTTTCATCTTCGATCTTTCTACAATTCAGAAACCAAATTTGGAGTTGATGTGATTAAAAGAAAAAAAAACTTTGCCATTTCTGTCATGGTACGAAGCCTGCAATCACCACAAAAACGCAAAAAGTTGGAAATTAAAACTCAAAATCTCTGGCTCCCTGTTGGGATTTAAGCCTGATGATTGGAGACTTTTTTGTGAGTCTTGTTGTGTTCATAGAGCAGTAAAAGTGTCATTCATGGTGTAATAAAAACTGAAAACATCACACTTTTTTTGAGAAATTTCCTCACTTAAGACCGACAAACAATCATCCAAAAAAAAACAAAAAAACATGAACTTTGTCCCACTTTCCTGGCCACATTCATTGAGTTATAATAAATCTTTTTACACCTTTTCTTCGTCAATGTTTCTGCATCTTTGTTGAGCCCTCGGTCGGCGTGGAAACATGAGTTTATCTTTCCTTAAACTTTCCTTAAACCCTCCACCGTCTTTAAAAGCCTCAGAGATGTTTACAGAGAGCGAAGCTCCTCGTATGTTCTGTGGTTTGTTCAGAAATCTCAGCGAGTGTTTGCACCACCCAAAATCAAAGCCCTGCAGATAAATCCAAAGACTCCAACACAGGCCAAACCAAACCAGCCAACGCCCAAACGACAACAGCGAGGTGTGTGTGTTAAAGTGTGTGTGTGCGGCTCTGACACACACAAAGAGAGCTGCAGAGAAACACCCCCTGCTTTAAAGCTGCTTTTTAACTCCATCCAACAGGCTGTTACATGAAGAATCACACCCATCCACAGAATTCAGCTCCGACAGAGAAAGAAACAGGATCATCACCAGGAATCAGCCTCAAACGTTTCCATCATCAGGGAAAATCAGCTTTTACACCATAAACCACCCACGTCCCAGTTTAGTGGAGTAGAAACAACATTATCACAAACATGAGGATACAATATCTCTGTTAGTTTGACTTTCTATGAATCAAATTTAACTCCACAAGTTGGTTTCAGTGTCAGCGTTAGTGTAATCGACAATCTGCAGGGTTCATACTTTAACAAATGTGGCCAAGATTTTTTATGACATCAACTCCAAATTTGGTGTCTGAGTTGTAGAAACATTGAAGATGAAAAGGTGTAAAAAGATTTATTATAAGCCAATGGGTGCAGCCAGGACGTCAGCTCAAAGTTCAGTTGTTTTTTTTTATGGATCTTCGTCTGTCTTAGGGTCTGTCTACCCTTCAGTTAGTTCAGAACGCTGCAGCTCAGGTATTGACTGGAACCAGGAGGAGGGAACACATTTCTCCAGTATTGGCTTCTCTACACTGGTTACCTGTAAAATCTAGAATAGAATTTAAAATTCTCCTCCTGACCTATAAAGCCCTAAATAACATTGGGCCGTCCTATCTTAGACAGCTTATAGTTCCATATTACCCGTCTAGATCACTGCGCTCTCAGCATGCAGGCCTGCTGACTGTGCCTGTGGTCTCTAAAAGTAGTATGGGAGGTCGAGCCTTTAGTTATCAGGCTCCTCTTCTCTGGAACAACTTACCAGTCGAGGTCCGGGGGGCGGACACCCTCTGGATTTTTAGTAGCAGACTTAAAACTTTCCTTTTTGATAAAGCTTATAGTTGGAGCTGGATCAGGCCTGAACCAGCTCCTAGTTATGCTGCTATAGGTTTAGACCAGTGATTCCCAACCTGTGGTCCGTGGCCCCCTGGTGGGCCGCGAAGGTACAGCAAGTGGGCCGCCAAATCATTTCCAAACAAGTATTTTATTGGAGTGTAATTATATAAAGATAACCAAGGTACACATGGAAAAATTAAGATACAAATACAAATAATAACATTCAAAATGTTTAACTGGGTTAAGTTTTAAAGGAAATTAAAACAGTTCTGATTATAATATATGAAAAAAAGTCCCCTAAGAAGGCATGTTATTCCTCTATAGGTAGCATGACCTGAAAAATAACAACAACCTGAAATGTCATTGAAAAAAAAATGTAATAAATCCTAAATTTTCAAAAATTGTCAAAACTGTAACCGGAGTGCTGAGCCCGAAATGTAACGAAAAAGAATAAAGTAAAACCCAAAATATAATAATTGCACCAGAATGTAACAAGTTGTCATAATTTGGGCAAGAAGTTGATACGTTTTTGGCTTAACATCTGTTTCATTATCTACTAGATATCACATTTTGGGTTTTATTACATTTTTTAAATTAAATTTTGGGTCATTATGACAAATGGGGTTCTAATAAAAACGTATATAGTCGTATGTATTGGGTTGGAGGTGGACCTCAAATATTTTTAAGCTTTTAAAGTGGGCCCTGATTTGGAAAAGGTTGGGAACCACTGGTTTAGACTGTCGGGGGGAAACTGACACACTAGGCTTCTGTTTCCCTTTCTCCTCTATCTGTCAGTCTAACTTTTATCTTAATGCACTATTATTGTTATTACCCATGATCCTCTGGGAGTCTCTGAGCTTGTTTGTAGGTTCATCTGGATTGTTGCTGTGGATCTACCAGCTGATGTGGGTTCTCTCCCTCTCTCTCTGTCTAACATGAGTCTGGTTCTGTCTGAGGTTTCTGCCGTTAAAGGGAAGTTTTTCTCTCTCCACTGTAACTTTGCTAAAAGCTGCTGTAAAGCTCTGAACTCATGGTGGATCAAGATGAGATCAGATTCCTTATCCTGTCTTGATGTTGGGTCTCTGTTAATAAAATAACTAAATTACGGTGGCCGGGAAGGGCAGAACAAAATTACAAATTGTGAAACACTTTTACAATGGTTGAGACAAATTTACATTTTAGAAAATTTTTTTACATTCGCTAAACAAAAATTAAATTGCCATAACACATTTACAAGTTCTGAAACAAATTTACCTTTCGGAAAACAAATTAACAAGACGTGAAACACTTTTACAAACGCTGAAACAAATTAACAAGTGACACAAAAATGTGCTTCATGAACATTATGAGTTTTAAAAACCACACAAGAGGAAAAAAGACAAAGTCAAAACTATGAAATTGTGATGAAATGAAACAAAAAAACGGTTCAAAATGCAGATTCAGAAATATTGGGAGCTAAATTTTTCTTTTTATAATAGTCTCTAAAACAGTCATGTAGAAGCCTGTTTCCAAAGTTGGAAAAAAATAGAATAAAAATGAAAACCTGGCTTTGTTGAGAATTATTTTTGAGCATATTACGTTAAAATTTTAAGATAGTAAGTCAAAATTTTGAGAAAAAGAGTTTAAAATAATGAGATAAAAAGTCAAGATGTTGAGATACAAACCTGAAATTTTGACTTTCAATATCATAAATGAGCCTTTTTATCTCAAAGTTAGCTCTTTATAACGGCAAAGACAAAGAAATCTTAACAGAGCCAGTTTCTCTTCAGGCCTGTAATGATGGTGATCCACCCAAGATGGACGGCGTCCAGGGTATTTAAAAACTCCAAAGACCGACCACACGAAAAACAAAACCGCGTTAAGCGCATAATATGCTGTCCACAGAACGGACAAAACTTCACCTGATCGCTGTTCATCTTGGATGACCTCCAACAAACACTATTGGCCTATTTGCCACTCCCCGTTATCACATCCGGTTCATCCCGGGAGTTGGTACATTCCCTTTCCGGTTAATGCTTGAGCTTGTAAAAGTGTTTCCCACTTGTAAATTTGTTTCAGCGTTTGTAAAAGTGTTTCACGTCTTGTAAATTTGTTTCAGCGTTTGTAAAAGTGTTTCACGTCTTGTAAATTTGTTTCAGCGTTTGTAAAAGTGTTTCACGTCTTGTAAATTTGTTTCAGCGTTTGTAAAAGTGTTTCACGTCTTGTTAATTTGTTTTCCGAAAGGTAAATTTGTTTCAGGACTTGTAAATGTGTTATGGCAATTTAATTTTGTTCAGTGGATGTAAAATTGTTTTCTAAAATGTAAATTTGTCTTAACCATTGTAAGAGTGTTTCACAATTTGTAATTTTGTTCTGCCCTTCCCGGCCACCGTACTAAATACTCTAACATTAACAGGTATCAACCTGCTAATGTTTGTAAAGTGTCTTGAGATAACGTTTGTTATGATTTGGCGCTATATAAATAAAAATTGATTGATTGATTGATTATGATAGCTGAGCAGTAAAAGTGTCATGAATGTAAGTTTAAGTTTTTTTTATCACATTTGCCTAAAAACCACTTGATTCTTAAATTTCCACGGTGACTGACTGAAGTGTAAGTTGATGATATGACTCTGAGACTTGAGGTTAAACCTTCAGACTGTTTCTGATCAGTGTTTGCGTCTCAGGGCACCTGAGGTTATGACTCGCTGTGACTCATCCTATGACACCTCTTAATGATCATCTGAGCGCCGCCATCACCAACGCCTCCACTCAGGAATTAGGGCTCCAATAGGACGGTTTCCGACTTGTGTCTGTCTGAGAGGATTCCTCCACAAACATGAAACATGAGGAGCCAGCAACGTTTCACAACCTCTGTTTTTCTACGCCTGAGGGAACTGAAAACATTACAGGGGAAAAATGTACGAGCGAGGCGAGAAAGTGACCCACTTTAAAAATGTTTTTATGAAAGTGTTCTTGGAAACGACTCTGAAACTGCTCAAATAAACACATTTAAAGCAGATTTACACCATCTCTGTGTTTGTTTGTTTTTTAGTTCTTTACCTATAAACAGGGCAAACACTGCAAACTCACACCTGCCTCAAAAAAATGTGTCATTCATCAAAATTTCACATCAGTTAAAATGTCGGGATGTAACAGGATAACATAAGATATTCTACAAGATATGAAGATATTTATTATTAAGGTACAGTATAGGGCTGAGCGATTTAAGAAAAAGATCTTATTGTGATTTTTCTGGCAGATTCAGCGATTTCAATTTGATTCACGATTTTCTTTAAATCAAACTTTAGTGAAGTTTTCACAATTTACAGTAACATTTACAAACTTGACAGAAATTTACATTAAAACATCTAAAGCTTTTACTCTAATGCAAGAATGAAAATGAAAACTGAAGGTAAGAATTGTTTCAAACTTTTAACTAAAAAGTCAATATTTTCATATAAAAAAGTTTTTAAAAAATTTTGAAATTAACACAATTCTGAGACAAAAAGTCAAGATTTTGAGATGAAACTTCTTAAGTTTAAGAAATCAGTTTAAGATTATGTGGAAAAAAGTACAAACTTTCTCATTTAAGGTTAAAATTCAAAGATGACAAAAGTCTATGTTTTGAAATAAAAAGTTGAAATTTTGATATAAAAAGTCAAAATTTTAAGATTTAAGTCAAAATTATGAGAAATAAATAAAGACGCAAAGAAATAAAAAGAAGATTTTTAGATAAGTTGACAAATTTTGACTCTTCTCAAAACCTAAAACCTATTCCTGCTTTTTCTAAGTTTTTAAATTATATTTTTAGATTCGAAAACTGAAGAACAAAAAGAGTTATCTTTGACTCTTAACTTTCGTTCAGCCCTAACACAGTACATATGTTACTATGTTAGGCCTAAAATTTTGAAAATTTAACATATATAAATATCAAAGTGTTGAAATATATACATATATATGGTTTATTATTATATGAAACAATATGAGACTTTGAGATACGTGAAGTTAAAATCAAACTGATGTTTCATATATAAACATATATTTCTATGTATCATGGCACCAAAAAATGTAAACAAACTTCTCATACACTGCTACAGATTTCATTTTTATTAAATTGTTTTTTAAGCATCAGACTGTTTGTAATGTAAAAATTACTGCGATTAATGTCATAATTATCACGAATAAGAAAAGACCCGATGGTTCTGTTTTTAATTTCATGTTTTATATTTTAGCACATATTCCTCACTTACATTTTGTAGCTTTTTTAATTGTGATCATTATAAATATCATGCTTCTTTCTTTTGTGAAATATAGTTGATTGTTAAAGATGAATTTTTGAAGAAGGACCCGTGGTTTTATAATGTCATTAATTCCTGAAAATTAACAGGGGAAAGTTTGTTAATGCATTTTTAACAGTAAAGTTACCAGGTTATAATTTGTTCAAAAAATAAACCAAAACATTTTTGTATGAGATGTGTTGGGAAGTGACGTGATTGAACAATTTTTTTAATAAAAAGAGAATTAAAATAATAATAATTGATAGTTACAGGATATAATACAATGCAACTATTTTATATGTTATGTTTTGAAGTATTTGAGTTTCTGTCTTCACCCTGAGGAGAATAATTTCAGGTGTGAACTTCAGTGTGAGTGAGTTTAATAACAGCTCCGTGGTTTTTTTTTCACGCTGATGTTTTATTTTCTTCCTCTGTCGATCATCAGTGAACTGAGGTGAACTTCTGCAGAGAAACATTCACGGTAATAACCTGCTTCTCTAAGGGAGGGGGGGCAACTCAAGTTCAGGCCTCACCCACAGGTGGGTGGTAGGGGGGGGGGGTGGAGGGGTGGCCCCACCCACAGGTGAGGCAGGTATGGAAACATTCATGAAAGTTTTCAGCTTGAAGACTTTAGTTTCTTGCACCGTTTCAACATCGTTTTCATTCTTTATGACTTTAACATTCAATTCAGGCGTCATTCTTGTCTTTTAATTTCTTAAACTAAAACATTTTCCTGGACTTTTCAGGTGAATGTGGCTCAGATTAGGTCTTTTAAACAACTTTTTCTTTTAAAAAAAGAAGAAAAAGAAATAAATTCTTGCTTTGATTTCAGTTTTGCATTGTTTGAGTCTTTGCGTATTGTTTCGTGTGACTTAAAATGGCTTTAATTTTTTGCTTGTTTGTTTTAATCGACAGTATTTTTTTGTTTCTTCCAGAGTTTGTCAAACAAAAGTTTTGTCATATATGATTTCAGGTTTGTTTTGTAAAGGATTTTCTTTTTATTACAGCTGTTTGTTTTACTTATATGATACCAAGTCTTTGATAAAGTTTTACATTCATCACTATAAATGTTCAACTCTTAAAAAGTTGCTCTTGTTTTCTTTTACTTTATTAAGTTGGTATTTTAAATTTGCATTTGGTAACTCAGGATGAATAAGCTCTTCTTTTTTTATGTCTAGACTTTATGATGTTGATTAAAACACTTACTCACTCTTTTATTCCCGGCAGCTTTGAGCCTCCGTATAATGTTTTGTAACTCTTAAATGTTGTTAACTCTGATTTGTTAATGACTCGTTATTTCTTCGCCCTCTAGTTTGAGTTTTATCAGTGAAGGTTTATTTGTTTATCTCCTGATAAATCAGCTCATATCTCTCCTTCTCCTTTGTGTAAATGTTGGTCAGTTTATCATTGATCAGTTAATATTTAACACCCGTCAGAATAAAGTTACTGATCTTATGAAACTTTTATCTCTGTGACATAACTCTGCTCCTGTAAAACTGAATCCACTCTGTTCTTTATTATTGCAACACTGCAAAAACTGAACTCTATGCAAGAGTTTAAAAAATATTATTAGATTTTAATATGAGCTGTGTTCACCTGAAAAACTCCTGTTGCCAACAGGGGGCAATATTTCCTTCCATCATGAATTGAGTATTTCATCACATGTATTTCTTTATTCTATGAAACCTGTGTTATTTGAACACATCTTTAAACTATTAAAATATAACATGTTTTTTTGTGTTTTGGTTCCTCAAACCCCCAAAATGTCAGGTGGTGCAACCGTCCTGACAAGTATCCACAGTAATTAAACTCTAAAAATT
>RPOG01001348.1:0-158223 GCA_008086565.1 Thalassoma bifasciatum | reverse complement strand
TGTGTGTGGCTGTCAGCGCTGATAGAGGCAGCTCTCACAAATCGCATGAGTAGCCCTACGGGAGCCGAGACAAAAGAGCCACTCACCAGCGACCGGCTGCCAGTCAGCTAATCACGACCTATCTGCCTCTCTATTAGAAGAGTCTGCAGCTCTGCCTGGAAATACAGCCACATGTGCTTCTTTCTGCCACACCTGAGGACGCCTAATTATACGGTCAACTGGTGGGAGTCAGTGGTGTAAGGAATTGAGGTGTTTTTCATCCAAGTTATTCATTTTTTTCCCCTCAACATTTCCTATACTCCAACTTAAGAGCAGAATCAAGATGTCTGAATATAAAAAAAAATCATGAAGCTGATTTATACAGTTGTGCCAAAAAGTTTACACCCTCCTGCAGAATTTCTATTTTTTTGGCCTTTTCTCAGAAAATATGAATGGTAACACAAAATCCTTTCTATCACTCATGGTTAGAGGTTGGGTGAAGACATTTATTAACAAACAGAGCAACGATGGAGGACATCCAGCAACTCTGAACTGCTGCAGGATGACATCTTCAGAATAAAAAGTTCTGCGTTCGTACACGAGTAGAGATTTAAACATGGCGGGGGTGTGTGTTGTTCTGTATGAGCACTGTCGCACAGGAAGTGACAAATATTTCGATCAATCAATGTACTGCAGTGGTTATAGCCCCATCCCTGGGGCTGGTTTGGTACAGCTTGGCACTCCAACGGACGGGTACTGAAAAGTGGAGCAGTAGGGGTCGCTTATTTGGGGACCCATCCCGGTTTTAGTCTATGGAAACGCCACAAGATGCGTGCCGTACCAAGACGAACCAGACCAATCCGCTTGGTGGAAATGAGGCTAATGACTCTGTTAAGAAGTTTACACAACTCTGGTGGTTTTGGCCTGGGTCAATTTTGAAGTTTCTGTTGTCATTAGAAATCAGAAAAGGCTGCTGGAGGGGGTGTAAACTTTTTGGCACAACTGTATCAGGGTCATTTTGGTACTTTTTGTAGTCATTATGATTTAAAAAGAGTAAACAGTTGTTTGTTAATAAATTGCTTCACTCAAACACTAACCACGAGTGAAAGAAAAGTTTTTGTGTTATCATTCATATTCTCTGAGAAAAGGCCAAGAAATCAAAAATTCAGCCAGGTTATGTAAACTTTTGAGCTCAATATATATACAAAGTTCTGTGTGTGTGTGTGTGTGAAAAATCACTCCTGATCAAACTCTTTATTCATGTCTTAAAAGTGCACAACTTAAAATGTTACATAAACAATTTTGATCTTAAAAAGGTTCATAAGCACACAGACCAGGGCCCTCAGTCATGAAGGACGCCCCCCTGCAACATCTCCACACAGCCAGCCGCTGTTTGGCGCCCCTGCACAACCATCAGCTCCATTGTTTCATTGAAGGAAAAAGAAGATCATGATGCATCTGATCATTCTGTCCTGTTTAGAAATGCACGGATCACTTTACCAGTAAAACATGTCATTATCAGATCATTTATAAATTATTCATCCTTTATCCAGAGCGTATCTGATTGTGTATTCTGAAACATATTAATATAACCTAGTTATACCTAGTCTCAGGAACATGAGATTATTAATTCTTAGATGACAGGGAAAATAGAAATCATGTTACAAACCTGCTTATAAATGAAATATGAACTCCAAAGGAAATGGTTTTCTTTCTGGCAGACTTTTTCTCAGACTTAGAGTAACTAAGAAAGAGAATTAACAGAAAATTAACGTGGGAATTAACCGATCATAAACAAATATATCTGCTCTATTTCATTTATCTTTATAAATTATTTCATACTGTTTCATTGATTTATTCGATGGTTGTGTTGATTATTTTGTGCTTCAAACTCACACCAAAAACTGTTTTTATCTTTAGACAGGTTTTCTAACCTGTTTCAAATCTTTCCTCAGTGACTGTTTTCAGCTCTGTCTATTGTCCCCAATCATTAAACTCTACTAATGTAAAGTTTCAGAGAAGTCTGAGCCTGCGCAGCGTCCAATCAGTGACTGATTTCCCATGTGGGGGTGTGTCTGTCAGTGGAAAGACCCTCCACAAAGGCAGCTCTCCTGTTTCCTCAATAATCGCTCCACTGATCAGTCTCCTCTCTCTCCTCTCTTCTCTCCTCCTGGCACGATTATGGCTTTGGGACGTCCTTCAATATGGACAGAGACATGGAGTAGAGAGGAGAGTGAAGTTTATTGCTCTGAGACGTATCCCTGATCTTTGAAAAGCCTCCTTCCTTTCTCTCTGGAATATATTTTGTTGCATTAACGGCTCTGGATCTGTACGTTGTGTCATGTAGTGTCAACAGTCAAGATAAATCCAGCTGTTAAGTTTTATGCCTCTCCAATCGCTGTCAGAGCTCCCAAAAAATTGCACTAACAATAAAAGGCAGGAGTCCAACAAGTTAGGTCCACAGGTCACTTCATTAGAAAAAAAGTGACAAGGAGTTCAGGTCTGAAGAAATGAGATCATGTATCAAACTGATTGGCTGTTTCTAGGGTTGTTTTCATTTCCAGGTATCTGATTGGCTATTTCAGACCTTGTTTACACGAGTACCGTTTTGGGTGAAACGCAAAACTTTTGTTGCGTTTTGGCCTCCCGTTTACATGGTGACGGCAAAAAAACGTTGTGCAAACCTTTGACGACGCAATCCAGAGTGGAACTTTTTCAAAACGCCATTGTCAGTGTCTCTGTATAAACACTAAGCCAGGTAAATCTTGGATACGCTGACGTCACGCTCAGCTCTGCGCGTGCGCAATAAGCCTCCGCTGTGCAAGGCACGAATGGAACAACAACAACAAGAACAGCGACCTACAGTTTCGTTCTTCTGCTGCTGAATCTACTGACTTCCGTCCTCCAAAACGTACATTTATTGTACTATTTCTGCTATAAATGATGACGTTTTTAATAAAAACTCCAGATGACCAGCCCACTTCTTCGGTCTCTATACTGTTGTCATGTATACAGCTTCTACTGTTATATCGCCATCTACAGGCCTGACATGATTACTACATCGCCTCAGTCCTTCAGTGTATCCATATAGACGCAGTATTTTTTTCATCACGTTTTCATGCGTATCAGGGTGAAACGCTGTGAAACGTTGCTGCGTAAACGGGGCCTTAGGGATACCTTGAAGTGTGCAGTCAGGAGTCATTGCTCTCTGCAAGCGTCGGTGTGTGTGTGTGTGTGTGTGTGTGTAGAAAGCATAGACTGTATATTGAACGGACAGCATGGCTCCACCTGTCAACTTTCTACGATTTTTAAGCCAAAAAACCCCGTCACGGGAGCCGCGCTTGTGCAGCCAGAGTCTGCGCAGTAGAGAATTTCCGGTGGAGCCAAGTAAAAAGAAGAGAAATAAAAATATTTATTTCTTCTTCTTTAGAAGGTTTAGTCTCTTTTTGGCTCTTTCCCGAAGTTTCTTATATCTCCAATAAAAACTACTCACTAACGGCAGCTGTCAACTATCGTAAAACGAAACTTATAACACTGTTTTTAACGTCCAATAACTAATGAAAAACCAACATCTCAGTAAAAAAAAAAAAAAAACTTGAACACAATGCAGCCAAGTGACATCATCATACCACCTTAGTGTAAGGATGAGAGAAACGTTTCTACCATGTATCATACGTTTTTTAAAGTTTTCCCGGATCATATTCGGAATGCATGGGGTGTGTGTGTGTGTGTGTGGGGGGGGGCTTATGACCTATACTGCAGCCAGACACCAGGGGGCGGGGCATCTGCATTACGTCCAGTGATTATACAGTCTATGGTAGAAAGGCAAAGGACCCAAATCAGGTTTCACAGGTGTGTTTGTGTGTGTAAGGTGCAGAGTTTAGCAGAGAGCAGATATCTCTTTCTGGGGGAGGTAGAGGGGGAAGAAACATTTCAGTCTGAGTCTCAGAAAACCTGTTAAACAATTACTGAGATACCACAAACGTGGGGGGGGAAAATGCATAAAAAGGTTAATAGCACAGAAATACAAGTTGATAGCTTCTCCATCTGTGTCCTCATCAGTTGGTTATGTCATTGATTGGTATTGGGATAATAAATAGGATTAGAGGGATGTTTGATAGATGAGTTAGTTCTCAATTTCTTCTGAAAAAGACACGATGAACACCAAAGACTATCATCACCATCATGCGCGCCTCTTATCTCTGGCAGAAACACCATCAAAAACTCGAAGCACTGATTCACGTTCCTCTAGTTGACAACCATTAGCCGAGAAAGAGTTTCAGAATAAATCCATTTAGTGCGTCTGCAGCTTTGTCTCAGAGGACATGAAAGAATCTCTCTCTGAACCGTTCGGACCCATCGATGACCTGACTCTGCTCATCAGGGTTCAAACAGTCACCCTAACGATCCAAACACTCCTGTTAATGACTCTGAGTAGGTGGCCCCCCGACTCTACATCCATATCAGGAGTGAAATCATTAGATGTAAAATGAAAAGGGAGTGTCAAGATGCCATTGTCCATTTGTGCCACTGCAGCTCTGATGAGGCAGAGAGAGGAAGAGGAGGAGGAGAATGTGTCACAGCTGCGCTTCCATCAGAAAAGGTTACAGAAGACACCAGAAAACAGAGAAAACGCTGAATCTATTCAAGTCATAACGATTTGGATTCCCTAATAATGGCCACCTGGTCCATTAAAAAGCCTTCAATACTCTCCCTCACTGTGGTGTGCTTTGTTCAGAGAGCTGGCTCTTTTATACAAACCAAAAACTGTGGAAAGGTGGCTCCTACATAATGACTGCATTAAAGCCACAAAAGTCTGGAAGTAATTGTCTCCATAAAAGATTTGTGGGCTGTCGATTACCTGACAGGCTCAGAAAAGAGTCTGATCCATCTCACACTCTTCTGAAACTTTCAGCTTAAATCTTCAGGTGGATGATTCAGCGTACTTAAAGTAAGATGAAACTTCATGTCAGCTTTATCATGAAAATTCAGAAGCAGTTAAAAAGTGATTTGAAGAGGATTCTTTCACTAAAATGTGACCTATATCTGCTTTCTCTCTGACAGTCTGAACTGCACAGGTCACATTGACTCTGACATTTTCCAGTCACATTCAGGCCTCTTTCAAATGTGGTTCTAAATCAAATAAATGTCAGATATTTTTTAAGGTGACCAGGTTGCATTTATTACATTAAATGTCAGAATTGGACGATTTTTAGGGTACGTATTTTAACGATCTTATACCACAGTTTTTTTCTGGTCATCTTTAAATTTCTCATGTGCATTTTCCCATTGGTTTTTCTTCCGTCCTGTATGCAACATGTTATTAACATCCATCCATCCATCCATTTTCTTAACCGTCTATCCTGCTATTCAGGGTCGCGGGTGGCTGGAGCCTATCCCAGCTGTCATTGGGCGAGAGGCGGGGTACACCCTGGATTGGTCACCCGTCAATCGCAGGGCTGACACAGAGACAAACAACCATTCACGCACAAATCCACACCTACGGGCAATTTAGAATAATCAATTAACCTAACGTGGGCATGTTTTTGGTCTGTGGGAGGAAGCTGGAGTACCTGGAGAGAACCCACGTATGCACGGGGAGAACATGCAAACTCCGCACAGAAAGGCCAACCATGCCCAATCAAGGAATCGAAACGGCGACCTTCTTGCTGTGAGGCTGGAGCGCTACCCGCTGTGCAGCCCTATTAACATCCACTTTAAATTAGTTTTTAGGTAGCTGATTTAACATGTGCCCAGGGACTACGGATGGAAATGAGCCCACTGGCGAAGTCTGGCATGTTTACAGAGGGTCACTGTGAATGAAATAATTAAAACAAAAAACCCTCCTGTCTGATCTTTTCTTGTCTGGATGTAGACACCATGATTTCACTAATTGGTGTCCTGACTGCAGGATGAAAGCTCGAGTTTGGTTTTCGGCCACCACCACCACCACCTCATTTCCTGGAGCCAAAAGTGATGATGAGGATGATGAGGATGATTAGAGGCTGAGAGAACAGCAGAGCAAAGGCTCCTCTAACACCAAGTTATCAAAGCTCAGCACTCATCAGCGAGATAATTAGTTTTTTTACTCCTGTTTGTTACAGAATGAGACTGTGTTTGTGTTGATGGCTGACCAGGGCTCTTTAATCCATCAGACTAAAGATGCTGAAAGAGAGAGTGACACAAAGCAGACTTGCTGCTCTCATGTTAAATGTCAGTTGGTTAAATAACATCCTCTGTTACTTTAATAAGGTTCTAGTCATCTCTGCATTGAGCTTTAATCAGCCTGAAGAAAAGCTAACATGAATCCAGAGCTCAGTGTACAGACAGACAAATTGGTGAATGAATAATAAACATAGTTAAGGTGTTATTCAAGGGTAATACAATTCATTTACAGAGAAGACAGAAAAGCAATTCTGTCCTTGGAACCTTTACTGCATTTCATCTGTACTCTCTATTTCCATATCCACCTCTATTGACTGTTCAAAGCGTTATACCTCAACAGACAGTAAAAGCTCCCTCAGAACCATGAGCCAACATAAGCAGAAAGTTATTCACTGAAAAGCCTGAGACTAAACAGACCTGTAAAGAATCACTGAATATAAATAACTAATGATGACAAATCAAATTTTCAGTCACAATTACGATTCCATTATTTTTGATTTCTAAACTCTTTTTTTTCTCAGGTATTGTGTCAGGTATCTCAATTTGAGAATCATTTAAATCAGTGTCTCACACGTAACCTCTCTGCACATCAGTAACAATCCATTAAGCAAGTGCAGATTTTTTTTTTTTTTTGGTTAAGCATGAAACCACATCTGTGAATTTATCCTGTGCTTAACAAACTACTGTTGCAGGCTTAAGTCGTCTATTCACGGTGTCCTTCTGTGTCTTGTTCAGGGGATTTTGTTTGTTGTTTGTTTTTTGTATGACAACCCTGTGAAAACACTTTTTAATGACAGGCATTTACAAACCATTTGTCCAATCCAAAAACTGGTTTAATCAACAGATACCCAAGTTTTCGATCATACCGGATGTATCACAGATGATGTTGGCAAAATGTCTAAACTGACTGGAAAAGATGTGAAAATCTCACAATTCTCATGTCTTCTTTGAAAATCTGCAGAAAAAAAATCTGTTTCCTTTTGCTAAATTCTGTAAAATCACAAATGATTTCACCCTTCTTCCTGCTTTAACAAGTCCTGAATGATTGATGTACACTCTGTAATCACACTTCTGAAATCCTTAAAGGTAGAGTATGCAGAATTTTCATAGAAATTAAAAATTTAGCTTTTACAGGAACAATCCTACTCAATTGTCGTATCTGGGCCTCTGTACATGAGTGCCAGTGTCTGTGTCTGCCCCACCCCCCTATAGACCACCTCTTTGCCTGTTTTGTTAATGTTTTGGTTGAGTTAGGGACACTCTGGGCAGAGAGCAGGAGTTATTATGGGTAATGACCAGCCAATCACGACGCGCTCAATATGCATGTGACCTTGTGTGTTGCTGGTAGCAAGTGGGAGAAGCTATCCCGAAGCGACTTTGTCAGCAGCCATAACACAGAGAAAGAATGATTCTATATCTGCAGTGTATTTTACCTGCAGGAAGTCAGGTGTACGGCTCTTGCAGGGCTGTTTTTTTACCATCTATGGTGTGTTTAGGCAGTGAGCATGCACTGCTGCTGACCCTGAGCCACGGAGGAGGGGATAAGTTTGGATGCTTGTTATTGACAGAAAGTGCTTTCAGATTGACTCAATGCCTCTGACATGTTGGCTGTAAACTGTGTAGATATTTGTAACAGTAGTGACTGTAAATGGTTTATAACGAGTAAATTGCTAGTGATTATGATGTAATAAATATGTCAGTTTATAATCAGCAATGTTATATTGTCCAGGAGACAGAGTAGAGTCAGATCTGCCTTTAGCCATGGTTGTCCCGAACCCATACAGGTAAAGAATTACAGTGATAAATGAAATCTTAGTAAATAAAAAAAATTTGAAACGAAAAAATTGTGGTTTGTTTGAATGTGGCGCCACCCTCAGCATTTTTGTATGTTCCTTAGGTTTGGGGGTACTTGAAAATGTGTTGTATACAATACGTCCTTGTTTTTTTATTGATTTAAAGGATGAAATTGGTGAACTTCATTTTCTGTTTTTATTGTGTTCTAATGATTTGTAGCTATTAAAATCATTACACTGTATAAAGACATAACTGAGTTACATGAGCGTAAAGCCATGGTTTTCCTGAATCCATAGAAGTGCAGAACTTGACTTTGTTAGGGAAAACCACAGTGAGTAGAAATGTGACAGAAGCAAAAAATAGTTTGAAACTGCTTGGGATTCAGACGGTTAACAAACTCTGTCTGTCTGTCTGTCTGTCTGTCTGTCTCTATCTATCTATCTATCTATCTATCTATCTATCAGCAGATGTCTGTCTAACATGGTTCTGGTTCTGTCTGAGGTTTCTACCTATTAAAGGGAAATTGTTCCTCTCTATTGTAACTCGCTAAAGGCTGCAAAGTGCTGCACACATGGTGGGTAAACAGGTTGAAAGCAGGTTTAATACTACTGCTTGCATGCCTTTGTCATTTTCTTTCTTTATTATTATTTAAAGTTGCTGAAGGTGCTGATGCACGCTATGCTTAATGAATCTTTTTAAGTCCATAAATCATTGTTGAATTTCCAGGGTACTTGCAGGTTTCAGCAAGTCAAATATAAGACTTTTTAAGACTTTTTTTAATGCCACTTTGAATTAAATGTAAGACTAATAACACACACACATATATGTGTGTATATATATATATAGTCGATGGTTGGGGGATCCTGCTGTATTACAATCAAATCATGGCATGTGTGTTTCTCTATGAGAGTCATTCAGGTGTACTATTTGTCTGTTTATTAAACATAAAGTGATTCTCTCTGATTAATAGCTGTATGTAAAAGTGTAAACAGTTACCCAGGATGCAGATAAAAAAAATTAGCAGCCGCTTTAAGACAGTATCCACTTTACATCTTCTTCTCGAAAAGTCCCGCAAAGAAAATAAAATCAATAAAACATTAATAAATCCTTCCCAAATTCGAGACCTCTGAGTAATTTATTTAAGACCCGAATATAACATTTTAATGAGTTTAAGACTTTTCAAGGATGTGTAGGAACCCTGATATCAGTAATTATTATAAATTTAATTTTAAATCAGGATTAAAATGTCATTATTTTGCATTTCAAAGTAAGTATGTACAAGTATGTGGCAAATTGGGCATGCTTAAATAGTGTTTTGCTAACTTCGTGTTACCTGAGTGGCAGTGTGTTACCGTAGCCACGTGGCAAGTTATGACTGACAGCCTCTGACTGACATGTCTAACCTTAACCTCCAAAAGTTTACCCATTAGATGTAATAGTTCATTAAATACACATGTTGTATGCTTAAGTTTTTGCTCCTCAGTAGATAATCCTCCCTTTTTATCTGACGTTATGACTCAATTCTGTCTCTTTTCCCATGTTTGCAATAACAAACCAAACTCATCATCAGTCACAGTACAAAACAAAAACAAAACAAAAGATGCTCCGTCAGACAAATCACATTGGTATCTTCAAAAGATTCTTCCCTGCAGAGAACAAAGAGCATACATTCAGTGCTCTTATTTTGTTTGTGGTAGCATGTAGGTAAGAGATCTTTAATGTTCAACACAAAGAGAGAGGATAACAACAGGAAGCACACAGCTTTCATCCGCTGAAACTTTGTCAGACATGCAAGGTTTCTCTCAACAAAAGGCTTTCAACTTTATCATCAAGGTTTCAGCAAACACCTTCTTGTTTTTTTCTCCTGTGCACACACACTTTTGACTCTCACTGTCTGCTGGAGATAACAACACACCCTCATATCAATGATGGTCCAACAAAGACATAAAGGAGAGACTATGATGAGATTTTTTATATGCTTCATGTGATGGAAACAGAACTCAAGGACAGTGACATGAGACAGTGGAAACTCCCCAGGGCACCATGGGAGGAATGTGTGGACTCAAACTGTCGCTCAGGTGGGTTTGAATTCCTTCATGTTACCTCCACATCAGGGATTAGCTCCTCTAAGTCCCTGTGTAGCTTCTTTATGTCAAGTGATTTTTCATGCCTCTCCAGATAAAACCTCTTTTGATGTTGTGAGAGCCATTTCTTCAGTTCTAGCTGTAGAAGCATTTGCTCTTAATACTTGTATACATTAAAAAGATGACATAAGACCACTAATGAAATGCCAATAAACTGTCAAGTCGAGGTAAATACACATCACTCTTTATTTTCATTTTTTATGTCAGTGAAGATGTTTATCAGAAACTCACCTTTTAAGCACAAACCAATTCACAGCAGTCAGCGCAACACGTTAGGTAACAGCTCTTCATCTGACACTGACACGGTAAAAGCTTTCTGTACATGGCGACAAGACGGTGATGAGATATCACTTTTTTATTTTTTTCTTCTCTGAGGACTCTTGAAAACACAAAGAAAAGCCTCCAAACAGCTTCAGAAAGAGTTTTTATCCGTGACTTTTTGAATATATTCTACTTTTTTGTTATCTGAGATGCATTTTGATGCCTTTCGTCTCCAAAGACTCACAGCAGCAGGATTTATCAGCTGAGGGTCAATTTTGCAAGTGTTGATAAAACTAGTTTAAATGTGAGTGTTAAGTGATGTTTGAGGATCAACTGATGATTGAATCTGTTTTCAAACTGTATTTAAACTTTAAAATGCCTTCAACTATATGCATTTGGTCAGACAATTTCAACCAATCAGCAGCTTTCTTAGAGGAAAACGGCAGCGCTTCAAACATTCAATACACAGCATGTAACTATTGCTTCCTGTAGGTCACATCTGCCAAGTGCCTCACATAACCCCATCCAAAAACTCAATTTCCAAGTTATTAAACACTATTTTTTTATTTTACCAAAACAGTGATGTCAGAGGTAATTTACAACATTCACTGCATTAGTCATTTAATTCATCTTTATTTATTTCACACAAAAAAAAAAATCCATTCCAAGATATTTTACAAGAACAGGTCTTATATCGTTAAAGTTGCCCTGTGGACTTCATTAGTGATCTTGAAATAGCCATACTTTTGTATTTTCCTACTCATAATCCATGATTTAAACTTAAGATTATTAGCACCAAAACAGGTTATTTCCAAAATGCTATTACTGTGGAGCTGTGGATAGGTCAGATTTCCACAGGGGAGCGTTTATCCTCATATGGTGCATAGACCTAAAGTCTTTTTAATGACCCTATACGGACCAGTAAAGATGAGCAAGATCCGTCCTTTTTGCATGAGTTAAAGGAAAGCTAAAGGGGAGAGTGATAGAGCATGGACTAAAGCAGTTAATCTGCAGTGATCTGTTCAAACCTGAGAGTCTGTCAATAAAATGAAGATCCAGGTTATGTTTGCTCTGCTTGGTGAGGTTGTGGTTGGTAGACGAGCACTGGTGGGAACCAAGATTTACTACCATTAAATATGACAGACACATCTCAGAAAAGAGTCTAACGCATTGACTAACATGCAGGAAAGATTTCATGCTCAAAGTTAAATATGAGTTTGAATATTGACAGAGCTTCTGTTTGTGTTCTGCATCGATTTTGTCCGTATTTCTGCACGTTTCCACAAAGCTTATAGATGGTTGAACTTTTAGAAGAAAAATATTATGCATTTCCAGGCCTGAATGAATACAAATTATACAAATGCATTGAACCATTACCTTGGATTGTTTAAAACTGGAGGTAGCCAGCTGATCACCGTCCATTAGTTGTGTGTAAGTGATTGTTGGCGCCTTTCATTTTTCTCTCTTGGCATGTTTCTGTCATTTGGTTTGGAGTGTTTTGAGTGAGTGCTGGGTTCGAGCACCATGTGTATTATAAGTAGTCCCCCCCCCCACCCCCAATCCCAGTCACTAGCACATGTTATATTTTTGTTTAGAAGCCCTTAGCCTGCAATACTCACCTTTACATATTTACTTTATTGAATCCTGTTTTAGTTAAGCTCACCTGCGTTATTTATTATTTTACATTTTGCAGACTTTCAAAGACTTTGCAAATAAATCTCATTTTTAAAACAGACGTCTTTGATCCAAATATTTTGTAACACATAAACTTTGATTGTTGGAGCCTTAATCTTGTGTTTGCCTCTTATTTGTTACTGCCATATTTTTCTGTCCTTTCTCAAAAGTTAAAGTTTTTTTAAAACTACTCTTTGGGGGTATTTAATACTGAATAATCGAAATCTCAGGAGCACGGTCACATTTGCGTCTCTGTTTACCAGGCAGGCATCCCATTTTTGTCTCAATGTCATCAGCCGAAGCATGAAAAAACTGTTTGTGATTATTTTCTCTGCTGTACCTCGAAGCATTTATCAGTGGTATTTCTTTAAATGGTTTTAAATCCACTGTAGTCTGAACCTCCTCTGCTGTCGTTCCAGGTTGCTCTGACATTGAATTCAACACACAGATCTGCCAACTGAGGTTTGCTTTGGCCTTGGGGGGGGGGGTGTTACATTTTCATGATATATGACTCCAAGGTTCTGCATAAATGTTGCATTCGACAGGTGATTTGTTAAACCACTGAACATCTAACTCTCTGTTGAGCTTCTTTTCTGATCAAATGAGGCATGAGAAAAGTGCTTGTAGAGTGCAGACTTCTGTTGCTACACTGTTTTAGTTCCTCTATAGCCTGATGCCACACATGTAGTGCTGAGAATTCTCCCAATGCTCAGTCACTGGGAGACAAGCTGAGTTGCCAGATTGGGCTGGTTTCTGCCCAATTGGGCGTCTTTTGAACACGTTGGGCTGGAAAAAGTAGTGTTTGGCTGGTTGAGAAAATTTGGGCTGCTTTTCAGGACATTTCTTAGTAAACAGTTTGAAAAAAATATTGAAAAAATAGTTGCCAATATGTGGCAAAACTCACGTATTTCAATAAACTGTTGTGTCCTTGCACTCATTGAAGTGCATTTATTTTGAAATGGAGAGAATGTTTTTGACTTGGTATCGTCAACCAGGGATCATTATTAGTTAATGAAGTGTAACTGTGACATGGTATTGGTCCCTTGTCAGCTCCCAGGCAGGATCATTGTACATAGTTGTTTGTATTCAGTGTTTCCCAGTTTAAGAGAAGGCTATTTACAGTATATGTTTCTTACACAGGCAAGATCACTGTATTGTTCTAATTTATGTGACTGATATTAGTTGTCATGGATTAATTCTTAGCTGATCAAGGAGCCTGTTCGTTATTCTTTCTAATTTTTTTTTTTTTTTTTTTAATTGCAGTTGTGTGCTGAAGGTAGGTTCTTTATTACCCATGTAATACTTTCACAGTTTTAAGATGAGTTTCTTGAGTAGTTGAGATTTGGGCTGGTTTTTATTGAGTTGGGTGGGTTTTACATTGTGTTTGGGCTGGAAACTGTTGGTCAGATCTGGCAACCCTGGAGACAAGTTCCTCAACATTCAGTGAGCTCACAGAGTTTTTTTTTTTTGCTGATGCATGATAGAGACGGCAAACTTTGTCTTAGAAAAACTGGAATCCATCCATCCCTGCAATGTCTTCAACAGCACCTCTGACACTTCACTCAAGATGATGGTTCGTGCGGTGCCACACCATCACGTTGGGTTCAACAAGTTTGGTTGCTACACCTGATTTACTTCAAAGCATCACAGGAGCTCCAGCTGATGCAAAGCAAACTAAGAACTTTCTCATTATAACTCCAGAGAAGCTATGGAGCGACAGGTTATTGTCAAGATCCTGATTTCAGGGTTTTGCCTTTTGTGCTTTACTCCTTTGGTTTTTCAGTGTTCCTTGTGTTGATTTCTTCCCTTGTCTTGTGTTCTGGTTTCCTGTGTTAAGTTATTCTTGGGTTTCCCTTGTGTTTCATTTTGGACCTGATCCTTGTGTTTCACTTCCTGGTCCGGAGTTTCCCTCCTCTGTGATTGGCCCTCATGTGCTTCACCTGTGTCTTGTGCCACACCTGGGTTTGATTAGTTCCTATGTATATAATCCCTGTTCTGAGTTCAGTCTGTGTCTGTTCATTGTAGTGATGAGTCTTGGTGTGTCGTGTCAATGTGTGTTTCAAGTTCCTTGGATTCTGCTTTTTGGGGTTTGGATTTTTGTGTTTTGATCCTATTTTGTTTGTACCTGACCTTTTGGGTTTTTGGACTTTTTTGAGTTGAGAATAAAGATTTTTGAGTTTTAATCTGCACTCTGACTCCTATCAGCTTTGAAGACTTCCCCGTTGTTCAGCTCTTTTATTCACAGTGACAAACATCGTCTGGGCGTGATCGTATAATCATTAGTCATGTAAAAATAAGCAGTTCACAGGCAGAACATGTTTGAATGGACATCATATCAGCACATTGTGTAAGCAGCTGATATCTACTTCCCGCATGAGCAGTTTGTTTTTGCACATCAGAATGATAACATAGATTACAAGCATAGCAGTACAGCATTTCACCAACAGGCTCACATTCACGTTGGCTGATCGTTGCACAGGAATGGTCTGAATGTGAAGTTCTTCCCATGTCTTGCCCATTCAACACTTGCAGATCAATATCAGTAGGTAGATCTGTGAAAGACCTTGTAGCTTTCAATCTTGCAAACTATGTGGACTATCCCATCAGTACAGAAGTGATCTCTTTTTATATCAGATGTCATCGTTTCCATCTTCTATTCTTTTGCCTTTTCCATGGTTTTCTCAGCTGCTTGGTGGCAGTCTGACATTCTGTGACTTGAAATGTGGACCACCTGCCTACAGTGTGCATCTGGCTCCCACATTGCATTTGAATGCATTTGAATTATCTCCCTCAACGTGTTTGGAATTCTTCATTCAGGGTTATCTTGGTTATAATCTCCCTGGTAACTTAGGCCATCAGCATCACAAACACAATCTCCTGCTTCCTCCTTGTTCCCTCTTTACACTACAAAAATTATAATTACCTCACATACACTGATATAATGAGCTGTATAAATCCTTAATCTGTTGGTCCTTGGTTGCATGCCAGTCCCCATCCCTCTGCTTCCCTGTTTCTTGTCTCTTTCAGACTATCCTATCAATTAAAGGCAAAAAGCCCAACATATGATAATAGAATGATCTAACCTGTACCCTCTCTAGCTCCTCCCTCTCTTGTTTGCTATCAGGCTTTCTTAACACAGTTATCATCTAATTAATGAATAAATAAATGAAATAATTTATATTGAGAGTGACCAGGTGTTGTTTTGGTTAAAATAAAAGGAAAGTCATCAAGTCAGGTGTCTAAAATAGAAATGTTTACATGTTTACATTTTACTGACCAAACACTGTAATGTTGTTGCTGTCAGGATTTTCCCAAAAGAAAAACATTAACAGCACTATAAGTGTGATTTAAAAATTATTAAAAGCACAGCAACTTGCTCTGAGGTATCAAGGGAACTGCATATTTCATGAAAATGCCTGAAATTTAGCAGCTTTTTGGCTGAAATTGGAGTTTCCAAACTTCCTTGTAATATCACTGTTAAAATACACCACTTAGCCAAAATAAAAAGTCACCACCTGGATTTAACTATGCAAATAGGAACAAGCCTTCCAATTGGATAATTACTGCATGGGTGATTATTTTTCAGCTGGCAACAAGTTATTTAAACTCAGCTTATGCAGCTTATGCTTATGAGTAACTTCTGGCAAAAGACACAACCTGTGGTGATAGAAAAGATGTTAGTCTGTTTAAGAAGGGTCAAATCATTGGCACCAGGCGGAGAAAATATCTCGGGAGGTTGATGCAGAAACTACAAAAATTGTGTTAAGAACGCTCCAATGCATGATTAAAAACTGGAAGGATGATGGGAGAAAGGGAGAAAATGGTTGGAAAAACAATCCTGCAGCCTTGTTGAGCTCGGTACAGCTCAGATGGTCAGTATGACTGGGCTCTTAGTAGCAAATGGGCCTGATTTCAAGCATAGACTGTACAATCAGTAGACGTTATGACATTCGGCTCTGAGTGAAGCTTCCAGCAGATTCCCTTCCCCCTGGTGTCTGGCTGCAGTATATTTCATAAACTCCGCCTCCCCATGCATTCAAGATATGAGTCTGGAAAACTTTAAAAATTACTACACCTGGCAGAAATGTTTCTCTCATCCTTACGCTAAAGTGGTATGATAATGTAATTTGGCTGCATTGTGTTCAAGTCTTTTTTCTTTCTTTTTTTTTACAGAGGAGTTGGCTTTTTATTGATAACTGGATGTTGAAAACAGATTTATAAGTTTGTTTTACGATGATTGACAGCTGCCGTTAATGAGTAATTTTTAAAAGGAGCCCTGGCTACCAGAACGTCATTTTCCTAAATGATCAGTGTTTTTACCAGCTACATAAGAACGAGAATAAAATCTCTCAAAATATCTTAGTTTGTATAAAATTTGAAAAAATATTTTCACCTGTAGGCCACCATTGTTGTTTACGCCGCAATAACGTCTGGGTAGTGACGTCATATGGTTGCACCGGGCTCGATCTCATACAGGATCATATAAGTCCTGGAGCGGACTTCAGTGGTTTCCTGAGGAAGTTTTGTGGGTTTGTGTTGGAAAATAGTCGGCACAGCATTTGGCTTTAGTCTCCGTTTATAATGACCTACACCTGTCAGCTCTTTCATCAGCATGGGCCGGCTAAATGCAGCAAATGCTTCTGGGGAGAAGTGGCCAGAACATAGCCGCGGGTCCATCGGAAGTTGTTTACGCCCACAAGCGATTTCCCACAACTTCCTTCTTTTCTTGTCTTTTGGGAAGCTGTGCAGACTAACATCAGTCTCCTTGTTTCCTTTGGACTGAAAAGTGCACCCAAAAGCAGCCACATGTGGCATTATTATGTTTTTTTCCCTCCTGAAACCTAGTGACTTACGGCGACTAGTAGTGAGGAAACGGCCAAATCCAGATGCTCGGCACCAAGCAACCAATCTCCATCATCAACCCAGAATGCATTGTGGCAGTAAAACCATGGCTGCGCTCGAAGGATAGAAACTGTGTTTTAAACTGTATTTTTTTAAAGAAAAACCAATTTGTTATGTCTTTTAACAACAAATTCTAGTTTGAGACAAACATTTAAGCATATTCATGCCTATTAGTACTTACAGTGGGGGTTCCCTTTAACAAAATTTGGGAAAGAGAGCCAAAAACAGACTAAAACTTCAAAATATGAAGGAATAAATATCTGTATTTATTTCTTTACTTGGCTCCACATGAAATTCTCTACTGCGCAGACTCTGACGGCACAATGGCTGCTCCAGTAACAGGGTTTTTTTGGCTTCATCATCCATCCCTTTATTAGAACAATCCATGTCACAAAGAGGGGGAAGTCATCTCAAACTCTTTTGCTGAACATGACAACAAGTTCCCTGTACTCCAACTTCCTCCACAGTCGCCAGATCTTAGTTTTATGGAGTATCTTTGGGATATGGAGGAATGGGAGATTCTCACCATGGATGTTTAGCCCACAAATTTATTTTATTTATTTATTTTAATAGATAATAACTGTGTTAAGAAAGCCTAGTAGCGAACAAGAGAGACATGAGCTGGAGATGGAACAGGTTTGATCATGTGTGATGCTGGAGCAAAACCTCTGAGGAAGGTACCCCAGCACCTTGTTGAATCTATGACACAGAGAATTAAAGAAGCTCAGAAGGGAAAAAGGGGTCCAATCCAGAAGATAGACTTAATCAAGTAGCCGGTGTATGTGTTGACAGCAAGAAAAGCGCTGAAACGAGTAGGCTCTCCAACGACAAAGGAAAGCAATTTTTCAAAATACAGCATAAACTAACATAGAGGAAAGTGGTTTGTTGGGTTTATCTCAGTTATATGGTAGAGCTGACCTCATCTGTAGAGGTTGATAACCTCACGTGTCCAACTGTGTCCTCAACAGAGCAAGAGGACCAGCTGACCTCTGTAGGTGATGCACTATATTCTGACTGTACTTGATACTACCTTTCTTCAAAACACCTGAACTATTCCTTTATGTAGGTAACAGTGCAATCATTATTTTTTTTAGCAAACGATTAAAAGTAATCATTTCCAGCTCAAGCATATGGCAGAATGTCCCAGACTGCAATTAGTCCTTCCTCATTAAGCCCCTCTTCCCTGCAGAACAAGGTTAAAGCAACTCCTTTGAAAAGCCTAATTAAACATTAAACTCTGGGAAGCACTGACCAATCACAGCTCAGCAGGGAGGATTTAGGCAAAGTCTTTGAAACCGAAAATGTTAACCCTCCGATGCATGAATTATGAAAGTTAGTGTCAGGATCACTATCTTTCATGCATTTTAACACTGAATAATTTATAGTTTATAAGCTTTTCCACCCTCAAATGTTTGTCTATGACATTTTTTTTAAATATATATATACGTTTGGGAAAAACATTTTTTCAGGCCCAAGGAAGAATAAAAAACATAGGTGTCCACTGTAGTGACCACTATGCCACACAGGGTTAATAAATGTCCTCTGTTTGGGGCCCAAAGAGAAATTCTTTATGGTCTGCAGAATAAATAACTGTTGTCACACAGAGACACCTTGTTTTTTCGACACACATTCTTTTATCTTGTTTTGTTTGAATGGAGGTGAGCTGGACTACCATCACTGTCACACTCCTGTTTTGTTTTTTTGTTTTTTTCATTGTTGATAATGATAAACAAGCAAGGAAACAGTCAAAGGTGAAGACTCTTGATCCCAGCCTCACTGAGGAGTTTTTTCAGCTCCTTGTTAGCAGGTGAAATATGGTAAACATGGTCTCTAGGAGGCAGCGGGGGGAACGTGCGGTGATGTATCTGCTGAAGCATGACGGGGTTTGATACGTCGTGCGGGGTGATACTCTCCCGTCAGCTCGGCCAGAGGAAACACTGTGATGGCAAAGACGTCCTGTGGTCAGAGAAAAATGGGAAGCAGTGTGCGGCCTCTTTCTTTAGTTGCCTTCCGCCCGGGCAGGCTGCTGCAGCACCTGTTTTTTTTTTTTTTTTTGTTAGAAATAATGCAGCTTCAAGGAAATGCCAAAGAGCTAATGACATGATGATGATTAATGCTGCTTCATCTTGCGGCGTCTGTTCAGATGATTTAAGACTCTTCTACTGAGGTGTTGCGTTCATTTAGGTACCGCTGTGATTTGTGTGACAAAATGAGCTGTCAGCAGAAACTTTGATTAGTGCTAATTAGCTCGTTCAGCCATCACTTTATAGTCCTCTAAAGATAGCGCCTGTTGATGGCGGGGACCACCCTGTTATGTGGTGGTGCATTTTAGTTTGTGAGAAGAAATGCTCCTAACAAAAGGTTTTGGGGAATCTAGGTTAGCTTTGATTTCTAATTTGGACTGTCAGAGTTTTAACTCTGATAAATCTCCTGTTTGGTTTAGAATACAGAACAGAAGGAAATCTTATAAATTCTTATTAGATTATTATAAAGTTGAACTATTTATTCTGCAAAATCTGAAATCAAAGAAAGTGTTTATGCCTTGTCTAATGAAACAAATATTTTGACTTAATGGCACTCATTTATCAAATATGCATATGACAGAAAAATGGGTGTACGCTAATATCCAAGCACTAAACACACAGACCAAGGAGTGGACGGGTGGGAGAGAGGCACTGAGAAAACAGAGCAGTGTTTGTCCAAAACTGCCAAAAAGAAGATCCTCACAGGTTAGCAAACCCCCACTGAAACTTCTGGATGACTTTGAGACCGAAGGAGCATCTGAAGGAGCAACTTCATGTGAAAAAAGGTGACGTTACATGAGATGAGTTTTAGCTTCATACGCGTGATTTAATGTGTAATTTGGTGCTTGTATTGTGTAGTGACTCTTTTGGAAGTCTGTACCAAATATGTGTGTATTTTAATGTTGAAGATACATGGTAATGTTTTAAGTGCAGAGTATTGGGTTGTGTTTGTACTGTATGCGAAGAGTGTGTGTGTTGCTGTAAGATGCTGGAGGATCTGGTGATGCTGTCAAATACCTCTTTTTTTTTTCAAAATCAGAGAAAAAAATCTCACAAAAGTTATTGCACATATGTTTGTTAGTGTTCATATTTTCAAATTATCCTGTACTAAACCGCTAACATCCAATTAACTTTGTGTTTTTCTACAGTTTAAAGTGTTTTTCTCTCACCGAAAGTACAGTAAATTGGAAATAACACCAGATATTGAAAGTTCAAAGTATTCCAGAACAAAATGAGCCTAAGAGTTTACTTACAGGACATTTTTTGACCGTTTTTTGGTCAAGACGCGTGCGTTGAAGGGTTCAATTGAATATTACACCAAGAATGCAGCTAACATTTCTCTTCTACAAATCCCTGTAAAACACATCACTTGTGAAAAAGCAGTGTGAGCTGTCATCTGATTTGGGTATTTATGCACAGGCGACTCACTTCCTAGCCAGGCTACAAAATGACCATAATAAATTTAATGAAACCAGTTTGTAGGTTATCTAGTTTGAGGTCCTGCATATGGAAAATGTTTCATTATTATCATCAGACATGGTAATAGTTTGTCTTTTTCTCTGTCACTTCATCTAGAAACTGACGGACCTGGTAAGTGCTCCACTCACTCCTCAATCTGTGACAGTTTCAGGTTCAGAGCTCTGACATACATTTTTAACAGCCATATTTCCATGAATGGGAATAATTAAATAAGGGCCATTATGAGCAACATTGAACCATCCAAGTCTAGAATAGTTTTCTCTTTCAAGATGTTAAAAGACAGAAATGATGCCTGAATTGTTTGTAAAAAGGTTAAAAAATATGTCTGTGGGGTAAGAAAAACATACTCTTTCACCTTCTTGTACTAACACATGATCTTTATTCCAAGAAACTAAAATAGTACACATTTTTACCCAATTGGCAGATTTTTTGTTTCTACTACTTTAAAGCAAGGCGTGTCATTTTTGGCCTTTGATATCTTCAATTGAGACATTTTTCTTGACCAGTGAAGTGAATTACTTGAAAGACATAAACAACTTTATTAGATTCCAGTTTTTACAGTGTATAACTAATCTTCCATTATAATTTTTGCAGATGAATAAAACAATCTCAGCCTTGTCCAGAAATCTCACCACATGTAATGGAAGTTTCCCAGTATGTGCTGGTGTTTTCCTATAGAACCTCCTCATCAACTCTCAGGTTTCACAGCCTCATCCCTTTTCAACGACATCGTTATCTTTCAATCACTGTCCAGGCTTCACACTCCTTTTAGCTTCATCAGCCCTTGATGACTTCATCAATCTTCTTGTCACAGCTCATTCAGCTCCTCCTTCATCAGCCTCAGATATCTTCAGGGGGCTACCCTAAGTGTACCAGTATTCCATGGACACTGGTTTACTGCCCAACTCTACTCAAACATATCTCTCCTGTATGAATTATATTCAAAATTAAATCTTTATCTTTGCACTTAAAACACAAGAGCACATAGAAGCTATTTCAAAACATGGAGGGAGGAGGATTCTGGGTTAAAATGGTTGGAAAGATGTGGTTTGATAACACAAAGTGTATCATGTAGATAACCTCAAAGCTATGACATTCTTTTTGCAACTTATAAAATCATTAAGGTCAACACAGCTATAGAAATAAAGGTATTTTATTCCTACCAATAGAAAGTGCTTTTGAATTGCCCCTGGTTTTCACAGAGGGGCTATTTTCTGTTTCACAGCTTGGGGTGGACTTAACCCTTTGTGTACACTTCATAGATTTGCCAGTGTCTTCTTTACACTGGTTGACCTGATGAAAAAAAAAAGACATCTTTTGTGAATGAGGCATTCAGAGTCTTCACACTGATTCACAGCTGAAGAATTTTAGAAATGTATCTTTTTTTCAGATGTCTTCGGAGAGATATCAATTGTGTCTGTATTGATTTACCCTCACAAAGAAATGGCTTTATCTTGGGAGAAAGACGTTTCCTTTTTCTTTGAGCCTCTGCGCCCTGACTGTGTGCTCGGCAGGAGGCAAAGCAAACACATCAACAGGCTCATCAGGACGGGTCGTAATTCAGCAGAATTCGTCAAGTGAAGCCCACAGCACCTCAGGGAAGGACAACAGTGAGCTCTGATACAACCCCCCTCCATACCATTACTATGATTATGTCAGGTCTCTGGGAAAATATCACAAAAAGTTTTCTTTTATTTTTACGAATGAAGAAATTTTTATATATTAGGGCTGTGTGGTCTTTTTTTTTTTTCTCAATTCTCAATTCTCAATTTGAAATGTGGACTCATCAGACCACAGCAGACTTTTCCACTTTGCCTCAGTCCATTTCATATGAGCTCAGGCCCAGAGAAGGCAGCGTTTCTGGATGTTGTTGATGTATGGCTTTGTCTTTGCATGGTAGAGTTTTAGATGTAGGGATGAACTGTGTTAATTTGACAATGGTTATTTGAAGTGTTCCTTAGCCCACGCTGTAAGATCCCATGTACAACGATGTTGGTTTTTAATGCAGCGCCGCCCGATGGGTCAAAGATCACATGCATTCAATATTGATTTTGGTCTTGCTGCTTACAGGCAGAGATTTCTTCACATTCTCTGAATTTTCTGATTATATTATGGACTGTCAATAATGAAATCCCTAAATGTCTTGCTATTGAGTGTTGAGAAACATTGTTGTTAAACTGTTGGACTATGTTTTCATGCAGCTGTTCACCAAGTGGTGAACCTGGCCCCATCTTTGATTATGAAGGACTGAGCCTTTCGTGGATGCTCCTTTTATACCCGATCATGACACTCACCTGTTTCTAATGAACCTGCGAACCTGTGGAATGATCCAAACAGCTGTTTTTTAAGCATTGGTCAACTTTTCTGGTCTTTTGTTGCTGCTGTCCCAGCCTTTTTGAAATATGTTGCAGGCATCAAATTCAAAATGTGCAAATATTTGCACAAAGAAATTCAGTTTTTAAGTTTGAACATTAGGTATCTTGTCTTTTTGGTGTATTCAATTGACTATAGGTTGAAGAGGATTTACAAATCATTGTACTCTGTTTTTTATTTACATTTCCACAATGTCCCAACCTCATTGGAACAGGGGTTGTAGATTTACTGATGAATCAGACCTGAAACATACCATATTTCTACAATAAGTCCCCCTTTACTTCTTCACATTAGCTACCTGGATATTGTTGGTCGTGATGAAACAACTCTTCTGGCCACTTCTGTGTCTGGACCAAGGGTCTGGTTTCAGTTTGGAGATTCTTGCGCTCTGTTTACTTTGCCACTCATAGTTCTCTTATTTGACATTTGTCTAAGATTTGTGATGTTGTCGCAGAACAGTCACATTTGCTCCCTGAAAACATCCTAGCTAGCATTACTTTGGTATTCAGCTATAAAGTAGCACCAAACAAAGCTCTTCTGCCATCATGCAGCGAGCAGTGAACAGCTGTGAGTGGCAAAAATCGAAATACAGCAGGATAAGAGGGGGAGGGGCAGAGTGGGGGTGT
Organism: Thalassoma bifasciatum; assembly: GCA_008086565.1. NCBI lineage: Eukaryota > Metazoa > Chordata > Actinopteri > Labriformes > Labridae > Thalassoma > Thalassoma bifasciatum. The sequence continues at coordinate 134,802 of RPOG01001348.1, read as the reverse complement.
GCAAACAGAGTGAGGGGAACGTCCAGAGAGAAGAGAAACTGAACCTTAAGTACCAATCTTATCACGCAAGAATTGACCAATACTGTTACCAACGTTGGTATCAATAAAGTGATATTTCAGATCGATCCACCTATCACTGCAGGAAAGGCTCCTTCCCCCAGAGAGAAGAGGAGTAATAAAACAGAGATGGCAGACTGCAAAGACCTGTCAGGGAGGGCAGAGCTCTTTGAAACAAGTCATATGCTGCCTCACAGACTTGAACTTTTACGCCATAACTTCAGTTAGCGCGAAATGATTCCTGTGGGATGATAACGTTTCCTCCCAGATGAACCTGTGTCCTTTGCAGAGTCCCAAACAAACAAACAAACAAACAAAGGAACAAACATGAGGGACCACATTATTCCAGTAAAGGATTATGGTATTCACATATAGAGTGTAATGAGGGAGCTGTTCTTTTTTTCTCAAGGGCATCGTAAAGGTTTAAACAGCCGTGATAATTGCTTTTGTGTTTTATGACTGTAATTTATCCACGGAGCAAAGGAGAGTCAGAGATACTTTGGCTGGAGGCAAAGTTTTACATTATAGGTCATTAAGCAAATGACCGTTTCTGCACATACGACATTAACCATATTTTTTCCTGATGTGATTATTCATGATGCTTGTGGTGCCTATTATACAATATTAACAAAACAGGCAGGGGAGGGGAAATCTTTTAGGTTGTTTTTACTTTTCCTCTAATTTATGGCTCTTTTGTACACACAGGGAGAGCAGCAGCAAGGACTGTGCTGTGTTATGTGTCATGGAAATTAATGGCATTAACAGGTTCCATTAAATCTTTTAAAGTGGATTAAAGGTCATCAGTGTTCCCTTTTTATAATTTACAAAATAACGCTGGACTCACACCAGGTCTGTGTCCTTGCTGTCTCTGCTTTGCTGGGTAAACACATCAAAACATCATCTCTAGTTTGGTGATAGAGCAGATACAAATCTTGTATGAATGACCTTAAGATGTGCTATCCTTCATTTGAAAATAAGCCCTGGCTTTAAACAGATAGTTCTAGCACAATGCTTGTCAAGAAATCATGAGGGCTACAAATTATGTTTTTCTTGTGCTGACAGACTTGGTGTAGCAGCTTGTTGGGTTTTTTTTTTGGATGTGATATCCTATCTGTGAACAGTGCAAAGCAGAAAGTAAGTGGAGTAAAAGTAACAGACAGGAGTGGACACAACTATCCATGTGCTGTCCTTTATGGGAAAGCAGTGTTGCCACCTCCTCAGTAAAGTAGCAATTGGCTGTCATAAAAGTTGCAAGAAGTTGTGAAATAGTGCCATAGCCCAATTTTCATAATCCATAATGTGTGTGTCTTCACAAGACAAGATCAGAATCTTCCACAATGGATGTCTCCAGTAGATATGTCACATCTTTTGGCCAGAAAAGATCTCAAAGGAAGACCTATACAATAAGACAAACTGTCACAATGTGGTACAGGTAATAAAGGATCGCAGACTGAGATGGCTCTGAATGAACTAAGACTGCATCTCTGAAGTAGACTTGAGATGGACTCCACCTGGAGAGGGGAAGCAAGGGAGACCAAAGACAACATGGCGGAGAACCGTGACCTCAGAATTGAAGATGGCACATCTGACATGGGGCGAGGCACAACATGCTGCACAGGACCGGACCAGATGAAAGCAGATTGTCGCTGGCTTATGTTCCACACAGAACGAAGAGGACTAAGTAAGTAAGTATTATGTGTGTGTAATTGTAAGGCATGTTCTTGGACAGAGGAATTACATCATTGGAGATATAGAAAGTGAGTGAAGGAAACACCCTTGATTCGACACTGAAAATGTTCATCTTGTCTTCTTATACGATAGTTTTTTTTTCTTTTCATTTGTTCAGGCAAAATAGAAAGCGTGAGATATTTTACCTGCTTGACAGTTTCAACTGCACCTGTAGTCTTCTTCAGAAGTGTCATCCAACCTGCTGCTGATGTGTCATTTTGGTCGGCTCGGCGGACTCTGACAGGCCTGCTGTCACCCCTGCAACCCACCAAGGTGTGTTTGAGGGTTGCAGGGGCTGCACACTGGAGACAGGCTGTTTTTCAAATACGGACTGTACTGCATCCATCCTTGCTTCGAGTGTGACCAATCAGTCATCCAAATCTGAATCCTCCATTGTCTGCAATGACAAAAAGGCCAGTACAACAGTGTTGCCCAAGTTTTATGACTATGCCTGTGACATATAGACCAATGTAATGAAATTTAATAAGAATTCATAAAGTGAGGTTATCAAACTTGCCCATCTTTGTCCATATTTGGGTGTGTGGATTAGTTGTATCCCAGGGGACATGCTGATGGGCTCTAAATGTGTGGCTTTTAATGCATTGTGTCACTGGGCTTTGCATGTCTCTGTGGCGCAAGCGGCCAGCGCGCTCGGCTGTTAACCGAGAGGTTGGTGGTTCGAGCCCACCCAGGGGCGAGAGATAATTATAGCTCTTTCTGAAGAAAGAGTGTCTTGGGACCGAATGGTAACATGTCTTGCCAAATAGAAGCTCATAGTCACGTCCAGTTTGTCTACACCATGTCAGGGATGGCTTGGTGAGGTTTCTGTATGTACCAATTCCTGCCACCTCTGTGCTTTCCCAATTCTGGGCAACATAATAAAGTCTTTTTTCCTGCCTTTTTTTTCTTTCACTGTGTCTGATTTGTCTAAGGAGGGAATGAAAGTGCACACAGGGTGATCTGATTGGAGTCTCTTGTGTCAAGTCTGTCAAACATTTCAGAAAACCACCAACTTGTGGCGCTGTGGCTTAGTTGGTCAAAGTGCCTGTCTAGTAAACAGGAGATCCTGGGTTCAAATCCCAGCAGCGCCTGCTTTACCCTTCTTGGCAGTCAGGGAGGCCATTAGCTGAGTCTCCAACCCAAACAAGCTTGACATGCCTCATGGGTGCAACAGAGACGCCATTTAGTTTTAGTGATACACAACGACAACATAGGTAGAGTGTTTGCTCCATGGTTCTTTAAAAGTGAAGGTGCTGTGGCTTAGTTGGTCAAAGTGCCTGTCTCGTAAACAGGAGATCCTAGGTTCAAATCCCAGCAGTGCCTTCAGCCGTGATCTTTGGCTTACACTATCTCAAAGCTTGGTGCTAAATTGTGCGTTCACAGCACAAGGCTAGTCGAGGCTGTTTTGGCAGTTCTAAGAAAGGCCCCTGTCTCTTGTCAAGGGCTGTTTTTTTGAACAAGGTCTGTCAGGTGCTCTACAAGGTCAGAACCAGCAACTAAAGGTACATTACAAGTCTTTTGGAAATCACGTATAGGTTTGACAGACATCCAAAGTCAAAACCCTTAACCCTCGCTTCAAATCCCAAATCCTTAAGTCAAAACAACAAACCCTGGCCTACATCCCTTAACCCCAAGGTCAAAAACCTTTACTATACAATCAATCAATCAATCAAGATATTTAGTCATCGTTCAAAAATGAACTTTATGTATTCATTAGTCACAGAATCTTTTTATTTACTTACCAATCGAACAACAAGAACAAGTCCTTGTTTAAAATAAAAGGCAATCCTGACTTACGTGTTGGGTCATACAGTGTCACAGAGATTTGGCAAAGAGTTCAAAGTACTTTAGCTCAGCCAGCCTCTAGCCTGACTGATGTGTACATCTCTGTGGCGCAATCGGCCAGCGCGCTCGGCTGTTAACCGAGAGGTTGGTGGTTCGAGCCCACCCAGGGACGAGGGATAATTATAGGTCTTTCTAAAGAAAGAGTGTCTTGGGACCTAATGGCAACATGTCTTGCCAAATTTATGCTCATAGTCACATCCAGTTTGTCTCTTGGCCCCTGCATCTACATGGTGCCAGGGATGGCTTTGTGAGGTTTCTGTATGTACTAATTCCAGCCACCTCTGTGCTCTCCCAAGTCTGGGCTTCATTATTAAGTCTGTTTTCCTGCCTTTTTTTTTTCTTTCACTCTCTCTGATTTGTCTGAAGAGGGAATAAAATGTGCACACAGGGTGAAACTACAACCATCTTTGAGTCATGTTCTGTTTGATCAATTGTTCAAATAGTCAAGCTGAAACAGACATTCTATAAAAACTGCTTCTATGTATTTCATTTTAGATTTTAAAGCATTTAAGGACACCAGCTCTTTAAACTACAAGTCATTCTGCAACTGATTCCAGACTGAGGGTTCAAAGTACCCAAAAGCCCAAAATATTAAACTGGCAACATTAATGAGCAAACCATCTACTACATTAATAGTTCTGCTTGTTCAGGTGTGAGTTTTAATATGCAACAGGTGGTTTAGTCAGCAAGAACCTGTACACAGTGATGCTGTAAGTGATCAGTAAATAGTTACAGATTATTTTTGGTGGCAACGCAGGCTTGTTAGTGTGGATGTGTTAAGTGTTGCTAATGTACTGCCTCTAATTGCTTGTATGGCTTAAGGGAAAGAGATGCTAACTCCATTAGCCTGTTAGTGGGATAGTCTAGTATATGTTAGCACTTAGCTATCAGACTGTGTTCCACAGGTAGAATGTAATAAGCCAAACTCTTTTGAGTTATTAGCCTACATTATTTTTACTTACCTTTACATTGACTTCTTTGATATTTACACGCATGGGTTCCTCAAACACACTCAGGGCACATATGTAATGTTACATAGAGCCTTAAATATGTCAAAAAAGTGTTCAGACAGAATCACTTGATAGTCACCTGTATTGATTATTCAGAGTTAAAGCTGCTAAAAAACAGCAAAGACCTCATTAAAAACAATCTTTTCGACTAAAGTACTTGATTTGTATCACTTGTAAAAGCACCTGGAATATTATTAATAATATTTTTTTTTTCAGCTTGTATAGGATGTAAAACAACAAAAATATATGCATGGGGTTGAGATTTTATAATAATAAAAATAATAATTAAAAAAACTTTATTTGTATAGCACTTTTCAAACGCAAAGTTACAAAGATCTTTCCAGGCAATAAAAGCAACAGTTCTCTGAGAAACAGTTCAAGTAAAATCAGTCATCAGAGCAGGCAAGAAAACACAAGAACAGGATCAGCTAGAAATGATGTTTAAATATACACAATTAAAACAACAAAGTAAAACACGTTTGAATAAAAGAAAATAAAAGGCCTCAGCTAAAATCAGGGAAGGCCCTCCAATAAAAATATGTCTTAAGAAGCGATTTAAAAGAGGTTACTGACTCAGCAGATCTAATTTCCTCTGGGAGACTGTTCCAGAGCCTCGGAGCACACACTGAAAAAGCCCCGTCTCCTTTCTTTCTCAGCCGAGTCACCGGCACATTTAAAAGACCTTTGCCCGAGGACCTCAGTGCACGCATTGGTTCATAAGGGGTTAAAAGGTCTAAAATGTAAGGTGGAGCAAGGCCTTGCTCCTTTATATAAGATATAAACTCTCAAGCAGATACAGCTCTGGAAAAAATTAAAAGACCCCTGCAATTTTTTCAGAAATCAGCATGTCTACATATTTATACATTCTACTCAAACAAATAGCTATAAAAAGCAAAATCAGAGTTTCTGAAAAATTTGCAGTGGTCTCTTAATTTTTTCCAGAGCTGTAGTTATTTCAATTAAATGAAACAAAATGAAATCAAATTCAACTGGAGACACATTTGAATGTTGTAAAGGGATGAAGGTGAACATTTGGGTAAAATTTAGAATTAAAAAAATCTGCATAAGGGGATTGCAGGGATGGATCAACTTTTTTGTTAAAACCATAGAAATGAAAAGAGGGAGACGGAGCGAGGAAATTCGTCTGGAGAGATAAGAAGCATCTGCTCATGAAGTAGTGTCTGTTTTTGAAGAGGATGTCAGCTGATTGAGTTGATCAGCTGATGTCATTTCCACAGCTGTTTATGTCTCCACTGAACTAACTTGAATGATAAACACAGTTACCATGATACAACATAAATACAAAATAACTTGCGAGGGGATGAAATGCAGCAAAGAGCTTTGGACTTAAACCTTGACCATCATCACGCATCACAAGTACTTCCTCCACCCTCCACCTTGAATTCTAGCACCACACACTCAGAATCCTGGCACACATACTAAACAGGGATTTGTAGCTTAGCTTCATGAAGATTTCAATCTCCAGCTCATGGAGAACCAGAGCATAACTAGATTTGGAGATTACCTTTGTGACAGAGCCGCTGATAACAGCCTTTAGTCTCTAATGAAAACATGTCCCTGTTAGCAGCACACGCAGATAACTGATCTGTTAGCAGCATCGTATGATCTATGCAGACGAGAGTAAGAAATGAGATCTTCACAGTCTGATGGTTTTATCATGAGCCCTAAAGCTATGATAAAGAGCTTCATTGGAGCTGCTAATTTAAATGTCTTCAGCACACATCGATCAGTGTGTATGGCTTCATTTGTTCTCTATATTCTCTCTGTATGTAGATATTGATTTATGACTGCCCGCGAGGTATCTAATGTGACGAATCACTTTACGGATATCCATCTATTAGCTGGGTGACGTCCACAGGAATAATTCAACACTCCTGTTGCCGGGCAGCTTGGAGAGGGTTAATACACAAAGGAAAGAATGTATGATGATGATGATATGATGGAAAACTTCAATATTGCTGCACAGTAAGTGAAAATAGACGAAAACAACAGATAGTGGAGTTCCAATAACATTTTTTGTGCAATTTACATAAAATATTTAATCACTGAGTCTTGAGAGAAACAAAAAAGGTTTTATTTATCTATATATATATATATATATTTTTTTTAACTGCTTTATGCTTTAGGGTTCTGTAGAGAAGAGTATTGTCTATGTAATCATATAAAGGTGCAGGTTCCAAATACAGTAATTGAAAAATAAGCATGTTTATCTTTCAAACTTGATTTTAGTCGACAGTCTTTCTTTAGTCACAGTCCTAAGTGTCCAGTTTTTCAATAGACGTTCTGCTCTTTGTCAAAATAGAGAAAAAAGATGTGTAATAAAAGGCTCAACCATTCTTTTTTTTTTTTTTTTACTTGGAGCACCTTTTTCCAATACAGCTCTGGAAAAAAACTAAGAGACCACTACAAATTTTCAGAAATCAGCATCTCTACATATATGACAGTCATTCCATTGCAGTGTCAGCTGAATTCCAACACAGAAACACCTGTTTTTATCTAAGAAGGTAGTGATGAGGTGATCACCTGAACCAAATCTTATTTAATGAGGAAATGTATAAAAACCATTGCTGTGGTCATCACTCTCCTCTGTGAAAAACTCGTGGAGAACAAGCCAAGAAGCATGAGACATGTTATTGCAAATCTGAGTTATTTTACCAAATATTGATTTCTGAATACTTCCTAAGTTAAAATATTAGTAAGTTTAATTAGTGTTGTTTAAAATTGAATATGAGCTTATTTTTTTTTTGCATTATTTAAAGTCTGAAAACAGTGGACTTTTTTGAGTATTTTGACCATTTTTCATTTTCTGCAAATAAATGTTCTAAATGACAATATTTGGGATTTGGGAGTAATGTTGTCAGTAGTTTATATCATAAAACAAAAATGTTCATTTCACTCAAAACAAATACCTATAACAAGCAAAATAAGAGAAACTAAAACATTTGCAGTGGTCTCTTAATTTTTTCCAGAGCTGTACTTTAAGTTTCTGCACTAAACTTTAATGTTTTTCCACTAGGAGTTTTGTGCATTTTAACTATATATTCTCTGTCTTGTATCTTCTGCCTCATTTTATACATAACACTGATTTATTTTCTCTCTTGCTGACTGCTGTGGTAGTGTCATGGGTGCACTCTTTTTTTTTATCTCTGTCCTCACTTATCCATAGTTATATACACAGGTCTCATATGATTATATTGATAAAATCTTCTCCTTTTTTTTTGTCCATCGATCTTTTGTATAATGTGTTAGTTACCTCATAGTTCACTATTTCGTTTTTGTAACTTGTCGAACAGCCAAGCTCACTCTGTGTTGTGTTTGAGTTTTCTCTTTTCCCTTTTTTTCTGTCTTCTGTCTTCTTCTACTTGTCTTTTACCTCATTAAAAAATAATAATAAACTCATTGTATTTCACTGAAAAACTGATTTTCTGTATTCGTACGTTTCAAAACTCAATCAAAAAAAGAGTTGGATTTTTTTTTTTCAGTTTTATTTCTCACACATACAACAGCAGCATAGCACCTGAGGTAATGTTTTGTTGCTTTGAGGAGATGAGTCAACCACCTGGTTCCACCTACTCTGGTTGGCATCAAAGCCTCCATGGAGCTCACTGAAGTGTTAGCCCTGTTTACTCCACTCTTGTGATACAAGGTGGAGAGTTCACTCAACAGGCCCTTAACCTTCTTGGCTTTTACATTTTTCTTCACTGCATCTGAAAGGAGAGCTGGAGTCTATGGGCTATATAAAGGATCCCCACCACATACTACTGGTCTGCACAGTTTGGTAATCACACCACTGTTGACCCCTGTCATTACATTACACCAGCTCCATCTGTGGTCATGTTCTTCCAACCAGTGCTGACGCCACTCTCCATTACATCACACACAGCTTCAGCTATGCTTGTAGCATATGGGCTTTATCCTGGGATCTGTCATGATGATGATGAACTTGACATCTGACAATCTTGCCCTCGTTGCGTTCTCTGCAGCAGTGTAAAGCTGAACAGTAAAATGGTGGAGCATTGCCATTTGGAGGCGTTACAACTATAATAACTATATAAATTGTCATGACTCATAAATGTAGATATTAATGTTAATCCTCCTACTCACACATCAGGAAGTCCATAAAAGGCCTGCCTCTTTTTACTTATGATGTGGGCATTGCAAAAAAAAGTAGGTCCATCTTTTCAAACTCAACATTTTCATGAAGGCAAGGCTCCCTCCAGTTTGACCTTTTCTGTCATCATCCCTTACTACACCTTTTTTTTTTTTTTTTTTTTTTTTTTTTTTTTTTTTTTTTTTTTTTTTTTTTTTTTTTTACATTTTTATTGCACTACTTAATTCAAATGTGTATATATTTTTTCTTTCTTCCTTTTGTGCAAATTTTATTTTTTTCTAATATTTCTGTATTTCAAATTTTGTAGTGTTATAATGTGGGATGCAGGCAGTGAAAATGAGAAAGAAAAAAATGTCCATAACCAGGATTCAGTTTTCTCTTCATGAGTTTTCTTTTTCTTTTATTTCCTCCAGTCAGGGAAAAAACAAGAAACACACTCAAAAAAACAACTTGCTCCAGTTGACAAAAAATACTGAATACTTTTTTCAGAAAGAGTGAAAGCTCTCCCTCTCTTCACCAAACAAAACCCCAACCGGAAATGCTCCACTCCCAGCCTCTAGCAGCAGGCTGCCTGATTACTCAGCCAATCAGGCAGGAGCTGTGACAACGAATGACTCTACTCAGGTGGGTGTAATCAGCTCACCTGGAAGAAAGACAGTCACTGGAAGAAGTATAACCCCCCCCCCCCCTCCCCCATCACAAGTAAATAAACACAACACACAAGTGGGTACACCAAGCTGTCACCAAAACATCAGTGTTGGATAGAGAGGAATGCTGACCTTCCTCTTCATCCACACATTCACACATCCCCCTCCAGAGAACAATAATATAAGTCTTCATGACATTTCTCACCCCCTCTCTTTTGGCTCAGACATCTCAGGTAATCTTGACAGATAGTCAGCAATCAAATTTTTCTTACCAGGACAATGCTCAATGGTGAACTGATATGGCTGAAGGGCAAGACACCACCGTAGAATTCTTGCATTTTGATGCTGCATTGAATGCATCCATTTCAAAGCTCGGTGATCAGTTTGCAACTGAAATTCCCTTCCAAGGAGGTAGTAGCGTAGAGAGTCGATAGCCCACTTAATAGCGAGACCTTCTTTCTCGATCGTAGAATACTTCTTCTCTCTATCAAAAAGTTTCCTACTCAGGAACAGGATGGGCCTCTCTTGACCTGCTTCTCCTTGCACCAGCACAGCACCGAGTCCAACATCTGAAGCATCCACCTGAACAAGAAACTTCTTGGAAAAATCTGGGCTCTGCAACACAGGAGCTTGACATATGAAAAATTTCAAGGCCTTGAAGGCCTGCTCACACTCATCTGACCATTGTAGTCTGGACTTCATGTTTTTCTTTGTGAGATCAGTTAAGGGAGCAGCTATTGTAGCACAATGTGGAATGAATCTTCTGTACCACCCAATCAGTCCAAGAAATGATCTAAGTTGCTTTTTGGTTTGAGGAGTTGGTATCATCTCTACAGCCTTCACTTTTTCAACCTGTGGCTTGATCTCCCCATTTCCGATCAAATACCCCAGGTAACTCACCTCTTCTTGTGCCCAGGAGCACTTTCTTTCATTAATGGTGAGTCCAGCAGCCTGTATTTTCCCCAGTACAGTTTTGAGATGCAGAAGATGCTCCTCCCAACTTTCACTGTAGATCACAACATCATCGAGGTAGGCAGCTGCGAAACTGAAACATTCCTGGAGAACAATATCCATTAACCTTTGAAAGGTGGCAGGTGCTCCATGCAGGCCAAAAGGCAGAACAGTATAATGGAAAAGTCCCAGTCCTGGAATCTGAAAGGCAGTGTACTCTTTGCATGTGGGGTCAAGAGGAACCTGCCAATATCCTTTACACAGATCTAAGGTGGTGATATATTTTGCTTTACCTAATCTCTCCAAAAGTTCGTCAATACGAGGCATAGGATATGAGTCAAAGCATGAAATGCTATTGAGCTTTCTCATGTCGGAGCAGAAACGTAGCTGAGGTGAGTCTTTCTTCGGCACCAACACAACTGGGTTAGACCACTCACTTTTAGATGGCTCTATGACTCCCATATCGAGCATCGCTTTTACCTCTTGCTTCAGTGGTTCCACCAGCCGCTCTGGAATCCTGTAGGGCCTCAAACGCACAGGCTTATTTTCTTTGAGCCCAATCTTGTGGGTGATGAGATCAGTTCTACCAGGTGTCTCTTTGAATAGTGAGGAAAATGATTCCTTTACCTCTGCCACTTGATATTGTTGCTCTGGGTTCAAGTGCTGTGGTAACTCTTGAGGGTTGCCTCCTTCCCTCTTGGGTGTCAGCTCAGCATCATCAGTCTCCTCTGCCTCAGTTCCTGGGATCTCTCTGATAAACAGACTCTGCAATTTTGAAGTTTCCTGCTCTTTTCCAGAAAATAGTTTCAACAGGTTAACATGAAGAATCTGCTTCTTCTTCTGCTTGTCAGGACAAAAAATCTCATACGTTACAGGTCCAATTTTCCTAGCCACAGTGTATGGGCCCTGCCACTTGGCAAGTAGTTTGCTTGGTCCTGTAGGCAGCAATATCAACACCTTCTGTCCTGGTTTCAAATCTCTCTCTCTGGCATGTTTGTCGTACCATACCTTTTGCTTTCTCTGGCTCTCCTCCATGTGTTTCTTGGCCATCTCTCTGAAGTTCTCCAACTTGTCTCTCATCTGAAGAATGTAGGAAACGATGTTCTGTGTATTTGCCTCTCCAGCCACCCAGCTCTCCTTAAGCATGTCAAGGGGTCCACGGACCTGCCTACCATACAGTAACTCAAAAGGAGAAAAAACCGTTGAGGCTTGTGGCACCTCTCTGTAAGCAAATAGCAGAAAAGGTAACCATTTATCCCAATCTTTTCCTGTCTCATGTATGAACTTCCTCAGCATTTGTTTCAGAGTACCATTGAACCTTTCAACGAGACCATCAGTTTCAGGATGGTAAGGAGTTGTTCTTATACCTTTAACCCCAAGTTGAATGTACAGGTTTTTCATCAGGTGAGACATGAAGTTAGTGCCTTGGTCTGTCAAGATCTCTTTTGGGATACCAACTCTGGAAAACAACTCGACCAGGCACCGAACCACATGTTTCACCTGGACAGAACGGAGAGGAAACACATCAGGATATCTGGTTGTATAATCACAGATTACAAGAGCATATTTGCATCCTGAGCTACTCTTTGGTAATGGACCAATAATGTCCATGGCCATCCTCTCATAAGGAATACTCATAATGGGTAATGGCTGCAAATAACCCCTGTCAGATTTCCGGGCTGGAGCAACAAACTGACAAACATCACATGTTTTACAGTACTCTTGCACATCTTTGTATAGACCTGGCCAATAGAATCGCTGACTTACTCTGTCATATGTCTTTGCCTGTCCTAGATGTCCTGCCCATGGAATAGTGTGTCCTAAATGGAGAATGAGCTGGCGGTACACTGAAGGAATAACTAGCCTGGGTGTTGCTGTGTCAGCAAGATACAATAGATCATCTTTTAACATAAAAGGATCTCCAGTAACTCCTGGTAAACAGTTTTTTCCCCCTACTNCTGATCTGTTAGCAGCATCGTATGATCTATGCAGACGAGAGTAAGAAATGAGATCTTCACAGTCTGATGGTTTTATCATGAGCCCTAAAGCTATGATAAAGAGCTTCATTGGAGCTGCTAATTTAAATGTCTTCAGCACACATCGATCAGTGTGTATGGCTTCATTTGTTCTCTATATTCTCTCTGTATGTAGATATTGATTTATGACTGCCCGCGAGGTATCTAATGTGACGAATCACTTTACGGATATCCATCTATTAGCTGGGTGACGTCCACAGGAATAATTCAACACTCCTGTTGCCGGGCAGCTTGGAGAGGGTTAATACACTGTGGAAAGAATGTATGATGATGATGATATGATGGAAAACTTCAATACTGCTGCACAGTAAGTAAAAATAGACGAAAACAACAGATAGTGGAGTTCCAATAACATTTTTTGTGCAATTTACATAAAATATTTAATCACTGAGTCTTGAGAGAAACAAAACAGGTTTTATTTATCTATATATATATATCTATCTATCTATAGATATATATATATATATTAACTGCTTTATGCTGTAGGGTTCTGTAGAGAAGAGTATTGTCTATGTAATCATATAAAGGTGCAGGTTCCAAATACAGTAATTGACAAATAAGCATATTTATCTTTCAAACTTGATTTTAGTCGACAGTCTTTCTTTAGTCACAGTCCTAAGTGTCCAGTTTTTCAAAAGACGTTCTGCTCTTTGTCAAAATAGAGAAAAAAGATGTGTAATAAAAGGCTCAACCATTCTTTTTTTTTTTTTTTAAACTTGGAGCACCTTTTTCAAATACAGCTCTGGAAAAAAATTAAGATACTACTACAAATTTTCAGAAATCAGCATCTCTACATATATGACAGTCATTCCATTGCAGTGTCAGCTGAATTCCAACACAGACACACCTGTTTTTATCTAAGAAGGTAGTGATGAGGTGATCACCTGAACCAAATCTTATTTAATGAGGAAATGTATAAAAACCATTGCTGTGGTCATCACTCTCCTCTGTGAAAAACTCGTGGAGAACAAGCCAAGAAGCATGAGACATATTATTGCAAATCTGGGTTATTTTACCAAATATTGATTTCTGAGTGCTTCCAAAGTTAAGAAATTAGTAAGTTTAATTAGTGTTGTTTAAAATTGAATATGAACTTATGTTTTGTATTATTTAAAGTCTGAAAATAGTGGGCTTTTTTGGGGGTATTTCGACCATTTTTCATTTTCTGCAAATAAAAGTTCTAAATGACAATATTTGGGATTTGGGAGTAATGTTGTCAGTAGTTTATATAATAAAACAAAAATGTTCATTTTACTCAAAACAAATACCTATAAAGAGCAAAATTAGAGAAACTGAAAAATTTGCAGTGGTCTCCTAATTTTTTCCAGAGCTGTACTTTAAGATTCTGCACTAAACTTTAATGTTTTTCCACTAGGAGTTTTGTGTATTTTAACTATATATTTTGTAGCTTTGTACCTCTGTCTTTTATCTTCTGCCTCATTTTATACATAACACTGATTTATTTTCTCTCTTGCTGGCTGCTGTAGTAGTGTCACAGGTACACTCCTTTTTTATCTCTGTCCTCACTTATTCATAGTTATATACACAGGTCTTATATGATTATATTGATAAAATCTTCTCCTTTTTTTGTCCTTCGCTCTTTTGTATAATGTGTTAGTTACCTCATAGTTCACTATTTCGTTTTTGTAGCTTGTCGAACAGCCAAGCTCACTCTGTGTTGTGTTTGAGTTTTCTCTTTTCCCTTTTTTCTGTCTTCTGTCTTCTTCTACTTGTCTTTTACCTCACTAAAAAATAATAATAAACTCATTGTATTTCACTGAAAAACTGATTTTCTGTATTCGTATGTTTCAAAACTCAATCAAAAAAAGAGTTGGATTTTTTTTTCCAGTTTTATTTCTCACACATACAACAGCAGCATAGCACCTGAGGTAATGTTTTGTTGCTTTGAGGAGATGAGTCAACCACCTGGTTCCACCTACTCTGGTTGGCATCAAAGCCTCCATGGAGCTCACTGAAGTGTTAGCCCTGTTTACTCCACTCTTGTGCTACAAGGTGGAGGGTTCACTCAACAGGCCCTTAACCTTCTTGGCTTTTACATTTTTCTTCGCTGCATCTGAAAGGAGAGCTGGAGTCTATGGGCTATATAAAGGATCCCCACCACATACTACTGGTCTGCACAGTTTGGTAATCACACCATTGTTGACTCCTGTCATTACATTACACCAGCTCCATCTGTGGTCATGTTCTTCCAACCAGTGCTGACACCACTCTCTATTACATCACACACAGCTTCAGCTATGCTTGTAGCATATGGGCTTTATCCTGGGATCTGTCATGATGATGATGAACTTGACATCTGACAATCTTGCCCTCGTTGCGTTCTCTGCAGCAGTGTAAAGCTGAACAGTAAAATGGTGGCGCATTGCCATTTGGAGGCGTTACAACTGTATAAATTGTCATGACTCATAAATGTAGATATTAATGTTAATCCTCCTACTCACACACCAGGAAGTCCATAAAAGGCCTGCCTCTTTTTACTTATGATGTGGGCATTGCAAAAAAAAGTAGGTCCATCTTTTCAAACTCAACATTTTCATGAAGGCAAGGCTCCTTCCAGTTTGACCTTTTCTGTCATCATCCCTTACTACACCTTTTTTTTTTTTTTTTTTTTACATTTTTATTTCACAACTTAATTCAAATGTGTATATATTTTTTCTTTCTTCCTTTTGTGCAAATTGTATTTTTTTCTAATATTTCTATATTTTTAATTTTGTAGTTACTTAATATCTGTTTTATATATACATTTGATATTTAATGTTTATTCATACTTGTTTTTGTCTAAAGAGAGCACAGTTGAAACTGAAGTCAAATTCCTTGTATGCCTCTTGAAGATAATTGGCAGTAAAGCTACTTCTGCTTCTGGTTCTGATTCTGCTCTACTAGTTCCTCCCACAGAATAAGTTGTTTTAGTTTTTTCTATAGCATACATTCGACACTCCTGGCAGAACATTATGATGCCAGTGATCTTGCTTGAGCCACCAATATCCAGCCATTTACAGTTAAACATTATTTTTTTCTCACCAGGTCCAACACATCTTCCTCCCTTTCCTCCCTAGTTAATGCTGAGTTTTTGTGTGTTCTCTACCAAACAATAGAGGTGTTCTTATGCTTGTTCTTTTCTCAGGCAGTTGACTTTGCAACTGTTTGTTCTGACACCTCCAGGGCAACATGGTACTTTTTCAACTGAGGATAAAAGGATTTTTAAATTTTTTGCCTCCATGGACAAAAATTTTGTGACCCCTTGAGCTGTTTTTGAGTAAGTAATTAAGAAAGAACTTTGACAAATCTACACTACCAAAGTTATGTCACTTCTGTTTCCATTTCCTGCATTCAGGCTTGGACTTTGTGTTATTTCTACTGTCTCGAAATTCAACAGCCTGTTTAGTTTTTAAACCCAAAAAGTTTGGGTCTGTCTTGCCAATTTTTGCCACTACAAAAATAGAAGATCTAGACAAAAATAGGGAATGTAGTCTCATCTTAACCCACCATAAGTAGAGATATTTGCAGCATCTAGTACGTTACAGCAAAGACAAACTTCCTTTAACTGAGAGAGACTAGGCTTTACCTGAATTTCTGTCCATAAATAATCCCTTTTTAAATAGCCATGTTTGTAAGGAATGTGCATTTGTGGGATGAGCAGCAGAGCTGGGTGTTCAGGTTGCATCCAAGGAGTTTGCCAAATCTTTTCTGCCAATGCCAAACAACTTGTTTTGCCATTAACTCTTGTTTGGTGGATTGGGTGATCGAAGTCTGAAGAAACAAGACATAATGGCAATCAGGTTTCTCACTTGCAGCACCTGGGGTACCAGATGCTTGAAACAAGAGTTGTTAACAATTGCGGAATAAGTTGTTTGGCATTGGCAGAAAAGATTTGGCAGTTTTTTTATGAGCCCAACCCATGTACTCAGGTTTACAGCTTATCCCACAGATGCATGTTTCTAACAGATGTGACTCCATTTAAAAGGTGAATAACCAGGCTTTACAGCAGTAAAGGAGTTGTCACAAAAAAGCACTGTTACAAGAAAGAGTCTGCTAAACATAATATGCCTCAATATGCCGGAAAATCTGACAATGCACAATCTTTAAAACCATCAGAAAAACCAGGCTGTGCTGACTTGAGTTGGATGGAGAGATTCACTGCCTCTTTAACGCGTTGTTTGTACTCCCTTAATGCAGCTGAACAAAGGCCTCTCTGCAGGGCTCGCTTTGGTGGCAGAGAAAATAAAACACAGTACCATTCTGGGGAAGAAAAATGACCTATAAAAGGGTTACAGTCTGAGCACCAGCAGGATATGAATTAAGCAGAGACCCATTAAAAATGTGTGCACAGAATTTGACCCCCCTAAAAAAAGCGTGGTTTTTGACAAACTTGGGGTGCAAAAATATAATCTTAAATAACAGACAATGTCTTTATCACAGTTTTATTGAGGGTGAGGTGGTGTGTGGGAAGTTATGTCACGCTGGACGAAGGTTATGAAAGTCTGGACTGTGCGAAGATGTAAAACTGAGGACTAATTCACAGCCTCCTCTTTGTCGTGTTCTTCCTTGTTTATTCTCAATTAGCACATGTGATATAACAAATCCACAGCACTAAAGACTTAATAGATGCTGCTTCACTTCAAAGCTCTCTTCTTGAGGGCTCTTCATTTGCCACCTCGGTGTAGGCTGCTCTGATTATTCTGTCATAATCCCAAATGTACGAATGAGTGGATCCTTTNAAGGGCCTTTCCAGTCAGTAAGGTCACGACCCGGGCAGCCCATTCTTCATGCCTCCACCCCCAGGTTCTGGCTATCCTCTCAAACCTCACAAAAAAACTTTCTGCATCCTCACCCTCTCTGAAGTCAGGGATTCTGGGCTCTGATACCCTGGGGATTGCAGTTCGATTATTTGCATTGGGTAGCTGTGGAGACTGAGCATATGGCTGATAAATTTGACTCTGAGTCTCTTGTCTTAATGGCAGGTCTACAGGCATGAATGTTACAGTCTCAGTCGGTTGGATTTGAGAGCGAGCAGGTGTTGGAAGAGGATAGTGTTGACTCAGTTGTCCTTCAGAAACCCAGTCCTGTTCTGGCTTTGTGTGCACTTGGTCTCTCAACTGTTTAATCTGTTCCATCAACATTTCTTCTGTATGTCTAGAACGTTGCATAAAGTCTCTCATTTCTTTAACAAATCCATCATCAGTAAATGGAGCTCTTGGTGTACTCACAGTCACAGTCTTTGGTCGAACTGTAGGTTCCTTGTCCATAAGCTCAGCTCCAGTCATTATCTGGTAGCTGTCTGGTGGGTCTTGATAGGAGGCAGCAGCCCCTTTTGGTGATTGCTCAAGCTCCATGCTCCTCTCCTCTCCTTCACTCTCCTTGCTCTCCTGTTCAGCTGGATTTTGCCTTGTCACACGGCCTCTTCCTCTTCCTCTTCCCAAGCTTTTCATTTTGAAGATTTCCTCAGATTTCTCTCATTTCCCACTTCACCAAGGCGTACAATCCCACCACTGCCACCAATTGTTATAATGTGGGATGCAGGCAGTGAAAATGAGAAAGAAAAAAATGTCCATAACCAGGATTCAGTTTTCTCTTCATGAGTTTTCTTTTTCTTTTATTTCCTCCAGTCAGGGATTTTTTGTTCTTTGTGTGAGTTTTTTTGTTGAACGAGGTCAACTGTTTTTTATGACTTATGAAAAAAGTCTTTCTCACTTTCGAGAGGGAGAGAAGTGGTTTGTTTTGGGGTTGGCCTTTACGAGGTGAGGGTCGGAGATCGTCGTCCGACGGACTAATGAGTCGGTTAGTCCGTCCTCGACACTGTTGCTTACTGAGAACTCAGGTGGGTGTAAACCAGCCCACCTGGAAAAAAAACAGTCACTGGAAAAAGTAAACCCCCCCCCCCCCCTCCCCCATCACAAGTAAATAAACACAACACACAAGTGGGTACACCAAGCTGTCACCAAAACATCAGTGTTGGATAGAGAGGAATGCTGACCTTCCTCTTCATCCACACATTCACACATCCCCCTCCAGAGAACAATAATATAAGTCTTCATGACATGTAGTTACTTAATATCTGTTTAATATATACATTTGATATTTAATGTTTATTCATACTTGTTTTTGTCCAAAGAAAGCACAGTTGAAACTGAAGTCACATTCCTTGTATGCCTCTTGAAGATACTTGGCAATAAAGCTACTTCTGCTTCTGGTTCTGATTCTGATCTACTAGTTCCTCCCACAGAATAAGTTGTTTTAGTTTTTTCTATAGCATACATCCGACACTCCTGGCAGAACATTATAATGCCAGTGATCTTGCTTGAGCCACCAATATCCAGCCATTTACAGTTAAACATTATTTTTTTCTCACCAGGTCCAACAAATCTTCTTCCCTTTCCTCCCTAGTTAATGCTGAGTTTTTGTGTGTTCTCTACCAAACGATAGAGGTGTTCTTATGCTTGTTCTTTTCTCAGGCAGTTGACTTTGCAACTGTTTGTTCTGACACCTCCAGGGCAACATGGTACTTTTTCAACTGAGGATAAAAGGATTTTTAAATTTTTTGCCTCCATGGACAAAAATTTTGTGACCCCTTGAGCTGTTTTTGAGTAAGTAATTAGGAAAGAACTTTGACAAATCTACACTACTATGCTTTTCCCTCTGAGCTGGACTTTCTTGTCCAGCTCAGTCCTTTTTTTTTTGCCTCTGAATTTTCAACAATTATCAAAGTTATGTCACTTCTGTTTCCATTTCCTGCATTCAGGCTTGGACTTTGTGTTATTTCTACTGTCTCGAAATTCAACAGCCTGTTTAGTTTTTAAACCCAAAAAGTTTGGGTCTGTCTTGCCAATTTTTGCCACTACAAAAATAGAAGATCTAGACAAAAATAGGGAATAGTGTCTCATCTTAACCCACCATAAGTAGAGATATTTGCAGCATCTAGTACGTTACAGCAACAACAAACTTCCTTTAACTGAGAGAAACTAGGCTTTACCTAAATTTCTGTCCATAAATAATCCCTTTTTAAATAGCCATGTTTGTAAGGAATGTGCATTTGTGGGATGAGCAGCAGAGCTGGGTGTTCAGGTTGCATCCAAGGAGTTTGCCAAATCTTTTCTGCCAATGCCAAACAACTTGTTTTGCCATTAACTCTTGTTTGGTGGATTGGGTGATCGAAGTCTGAAGAAACGAGACATAATGGCAATCAGGTTTCTCACTTGCAGCACCTGGGGTACCAGATGCTTGAAACAAGAGTTGTTAACAATTGCGGGATAAGTTGTTTGGCATTGGCAGAAAAGATTTGGCAGTGTTTTTATGAGCCCAACCCATATACTCAGGTCTACAGCTTGTCCCACAAATGCATGTTTCTAACAGATGTGACTCCATTTAAAATGTGAATAACCAGGCTTTACAGCAGTAAAGGAGTTATCACAAAAAAGCACTGTTACAAGAAAGAAGTAGTCTGCTAAACATAATATGCCTCAATATGCCGGAAAATCTGACAATGCACAATCTTAAAACCATCAGAAAAACCAGGCTGTGCTGACTTGAGTTGGATGGAGAGATTCACTGCCTCTTTAACGCATTGTTTGTACTCCCTTAATGCAGCTGAACAAAGGCCTCTCTGCAGGGCTCGCTTTGGTGGCAGAGAAAATAAAACACAGTACAAGAAAAATGACCTATAAAAGGGTTACAGTCTGAGCACCAGCAGGATATGAATCAAGCAGAGACCCATTAAAAAATGTGTGCACAGAATTTGACCCCCATAAAAAAGCGTGGTTTTTGTTTGAACCCCACGTTTTTATATTAGAATTTATTGTCTGTTACAGAAATAGTGTCAAAATAACTCCCACTCCACCACACACCCTTCAATACAGTGCGACCTGCTTCCAATACTTTCAGACCTGACACGCTTCTACATTTTGACTCCTGATTAAGTGTCGGAGGAGAAACAGCACAAGAAGGAACAAATAAGAGTTAATCCACATGTGATATAACAAATCCACAGCACTAAAGACTTAATAGATGCTGCTTCACTTCAAAGCTCTCTTCTTGAGGGCTCTTCATTTGCCACCTCGGTGTAGGCTGCTCTGATTATTCTGTCATAATCCCAAATGTACGAATGAGTGGATCCTTTCAAGGAGACCTCAAGTTTATTAAAATGCAGAATCCAATTTGCATTATTGAGTTTCTCTCCCCTCTTTCTCTATGTGTTTGTGTGTTTTAGCTGTGTTTTCATTTCCCAGCCTTATGCAAGTAGGTAAACTTTATTTATATCAGCTTATAGTTCATGAAAGAGTGGAAGGATAGACAGAATACTTGTATCAATAGGTCTGTCTTTAACAAAGACAAATATGTTTGACCTGAGCAGGTAATCAGCAACGTTTATCAGGGGTGTTTTTAGAAAAAACCTTGTCTTTGCTTAGGACCCAGGTTTCTCAGAGGGAAGTCTATCGGGTGCTCTACAGCAGAGGTTCCAAAACTTTTCAGGCTGTGACCCCCAAAATAGCAGTGTTGGAGACGGGGGACCCCCTGCTGTGGTAACACTAATGAGCCAATCCAAAAGCAGACAAAAATGAACAACAACAAAAAACCTGAGGATACTCAATTTAGCTCATCCTTACAAAACCTACCAACTAATGTGCACTTTGCTGTGTTCACTGAATCTATCTTCATTGTAATACCTGATGGCAACATATGTACTGAATTTGCTTAAAGCTCCTTGGTTAGAGCAGGCACTGTGGCTTAGTTGGTGAAAGTGCCTGTCTCGTAAACAGGAGATCCTGGGTTCAAATCCCAGCAGTGCCTTCACCCATCATCTCTGACAATGATGTTTTTGCTATTCCAAAGCTGAGAACTGAACTGTGGATTCAACAGCTCTACCAAGCCTTGCAGATTAGTCATGGATGGTTCAGGAAAGGCCTCACTCTTCTTTCCCCCAGAGTCAGGCTTCCTTAAGCATGGTCTGCAGGTGCTTCACTGGGTAAGAACCAGCAACTAGGGGCACAGTTGGCACAAATAGGTTTAACATACATTGAAAGGTCTGTAATTGGGTCCAATCCCAGGGAACACAATGACGTCTTCCAAAGATTTGGCTTGTGTCACACAGATTTGACAAAAAGCTCACAGTATCTTGACTTGGCCAGCCACAGGACAGGTGTCAACGTCTCTGTGGCGCAATCGGCCAGCGCGCTCGGCTGTTAACCGAGAGGTTGGTGGTTTGAGCCCACCCAGGGACGATTGTTCTTTATCTGCACAGTTCTAGGGCTGACGAGGTGTGACTTCTGCATTTGCTATGGCCTATCAGCTGTGCTCTCCCTCTGTTATATCTACATCTTTGCCCCCTTTTCCTTTGATTTTCTCTGACTTCACTAGACTAACTGAAAAGATACAGTCTAGACTCAGCTCTATTGAAGTTGCTGAGGCCCAGTAAGTCATGGCACCATGGCTTAGTTGGTCAAAGTGCCTGTCTCGTAAACAGGAGATCCTGGGTTCAAATCCCAGTGGTGCCTGCTTTGCCTTTGCATTTGGCTGAGTTTCCAAGCCAGCCAAACTTCAGACATCCTGTGTCTTATTAACACTCAAGCCCAATATATGAGGTGTTTATATGTGTGACAAGCTGCTCCCTGAAAATAACAATATGTTCTTTAATGAATGACTCACAAAAAGTCAACACCAGAAAAAAGTTGCAAAATTTGTTGTTTGTCACTTTTTTTGAAAAAGAGTGGTTAACAGGGTCCTGATGTGGGGACAAATTTTCTAGGTCGGCAACAACGTACTGATTGTATAAAATTGAGGGTGGATGGGAGGGATTAAAGAAAGAATCACAGTCGTATTTACAGAGTAAAATGCATCTCAAGATCACAGGTTTGCATGAGGTGTTTTAATTTATTTAAACTTCCTAAACATAAGCATACTGACTAGGTGAGTTATTCAATGTGATTCTCAAATATCATATTATATGTCATATTTGATTGATTGCAAAGACCGAGGTGGACATCGTGGGTCAGCGAACCAATGAATCATAAAATGATTGGTGTAATGTTGTCCTGTGCAATGATTAAAATGTATTATTTTTATCAGAATTAATGGTTTGGATATGATTTGGGACCCAGGACAGATCCCTGTGGTACTCCAAAGCCAAAATCTTCAACGATGACTGTAGAGTAATAATCTATAGCTGTACCTGACGGTCCTACCCAATCACAGTCTCCCTTGCAGAATAA
The DNA here is from genome assembly GCA_008086565.1 of Thalassoma bifasciatum. Classification (NCBI taxonomy): domain Eukaryota; kingdom Metazoa; phylum Chordata; class Actinopteri; order Labriformes; family Labridae; genus Thalassoma; species Thalassoma bifasciatum. The sequence goes on along the minus strand of RPOG01001348.1, from coordinate 112,173 downwards.
AGGGATCTATTTTGCCATTAGAGGACATTGAAATGTAAATGTAAACCTTAAGAGGAGCGTTCTCCATGTAATGATTCTTACTGATAGTCATCATTAATATTGGCTCTCCAAAAGTGGTAGTTTCTTTAGCTAAATGATTTTTTTGGGAAAACACTGATTTGTTTTACAAGACCAAGACCATTTCATTTCCCTGGTTAGCTAATCCTTCTCTGATCTGTGCAACAAGCAGCTCCCTTCTTCATCTGCTCTCCAAGACTTCCATGGGTTCAGAATCCAGATTGAAACAGCAGGAGCAGCTTGCCTGGCTTTTTCCTCGTCTTATCAATACACCCAGGGCTGGAGAGAGAAATGAAGAACCCCTCATACATCAGGAATATAATCCTCTGGCTTACAAACGCTGAGGAAATGTTTGATTTGGCTACATAAAGGAATCAGGGGGCTCAGCAGCTCCCCGTGAAAAGAGGTTTGGAGTATTCATACCTGTCTGGATCCATGCTGGGTCACACCCTGCTGTCTGAAAAAAAAAGCAAGGGAAGCAGAACAAAGCATTAGCAACACCACATGCTACTGGCTAAGCTCTCTGTGTAAACCAGCACCTTTGAAACTACAGTGTCATTTTTTTCCCCCTGTTGTTGAAACACTGTTTCCATTTGATTATCATGTCTAAGCTCTCAGATTAATGGGCTACTTCTGCAAAGAGCTCCTCTCAAACACTATTATTTTCAGAAACATCACAGAGTTTTATCTCTGATTGCTACATGTTACAATCCTCATGCTTCAGCCAACAGGGTGTAGCCTGTGTTACCATCAGGAGCGGCTCTTGAAAAATATTAATGGGGAGGAAAGATAGGGGCAGTCAATTGTTTTGTGGTGGCAAAATGGCAGAAGACTATGTGCTGGATTAATTTAATATTAGGTAGATCATATTCTGAAAACCCAAAAAGAGGACTCTCTACCAAAAACGACAAAGTAGTTTCATAACCCAAACATTTATTAATTTGAACTAAAAATAGTATAATGGCAATATAAATCATGTATTGAAGCCAATTTCTGCCAGTGGAAAACATCAAAAGGAAAAACTGACTTGGTTGGGATTTCTCCTTTTTTTGGCAGATACAAAGTTGGGGTTTTTCTTTTTTTAGATAAACATTTCAACTATTGCCCCATAAGTTTGACTTTAATGTCTCAACTTATAGACTTTCATCTCATAATTTTAACTTTCTTATCTCAAAATTTTGACATTTTATCTCAGAATTTAAATTTTTCATCTTATAATTGTGACTTTTTATCTCAAAAATGTGACTTTAATAGTAGAATTTTGACTTTGCCATTTCAAATGATTGGCTTTTATCTCATAATCTTGACTATTTCATCTCAAAATTTTTACTTTTAATCTCAGAACTTTTCTTTGAATAAATCTTTACAACTGGGGTGGCAAGGCTTTGTTTTAGGGGGGCAGCCGCCACCTTATGCCCCCCCAGTGGATCCGCCCCTGGTTACCACCTGCTGGCTGGTGGTGCGTAAAATTTCAATGCAGGGCATAACATTTTTCCCTGATTCATGTTAAATGTTTAATGTACCACTCTTTTTAAATATCTGTAGTGAAAAACAACCTAAACGTCTAATCCCTCAGAGTAATAGTATAACATCAGCCCTGCAGCTGTATTAAAGATTTAAATGTAGAAAAGGTCAGTTTGGTCCCTGATGCCATTGTTTGCATATGTGCGTCACACAGACACATCTTTTTATCTCAGCCTGTTTAATACGCCATTAAAAACTCTTCACAGAAGCTTTTGAATTTATCCTGTCACTGTTCATGTGAATCCAATCTCCCATTCCTTATCAGTGTGACAGCCTGAGTGCATCCTGCTGATTCTTTCCAAAAGACTTCATTACAACAAACATCTATGCAGAGCAGATATGACAGAGCAGAAAAAAAGGATGGATTGAATACTGATAAGCAAATTTATTTTGAGCAACAGTCCATGATGCAATCATTTTGTCAACAGATAGTTATCTTGTTTCAAATGAGAAAATAATCCTTTTGTTCTTTCACATGATGATCTGATAAATAATATTCTTCTACTGTCACTAACTGCAGACTTCCAAAGGAATCATCAGACTGACAAGAAATGTTTCAGCTCCATGGATCAAATTTGAAGTCACTAAAAGAGTTGGTTTGAAGAACTGATGGTTGTGGATAATACGCTGACTGCAGCCAGATACATGATCATTAGGTTAGTTATTAAGACCCTCAGGCAACCTCTGGTCCTACGTCATAGTGAAAGTGTATTTGCCTCTTGCTAAGTTGGCCAAAAGTTAAGGTGAGTCAGTATTTCCACTTTAAGAAGTGCCAACAAAAAGCTTCAAAAGTTCACTTCTTTAACAAATGGGTAAAGTGACTGAGACTACAACTGTGCATGATGTTGCCTTCACACCAAACACAAATTAATGTAACAGTCATAGAGGTTTTCTTCAAACACTGCTCTGGTCTGTTCAGAGTGTCAGAGCGTGGCAATCTTGTTGAACAACCAACAGTTGGACTCGAGTGTCAAACCAGAGTCAGATTCATCTAAATTCACGAAGTGTTCACACACAGATGGAGGTGGCTGTTACAGTAAAGAACCACCATTATTACTTTGTTTCATTCATGCCCATCCGAACACCGCTGAGCAACAGGTGGAGAAATATGAGGTTCAGTGTCTTGCTCAAGGGCACTTTGGCATGTGATTGGAAGGCGCTGGGATCAAAACCCCGACCATCAGAATCAGAGACAACCACTCTGTCACTGAACCACAGCTGCCCTGTGACAATTTTTAACAATAACCTGAAATGTAACGACGACCTGAAGTGTAATTCAAAAAACATAATAAAACCCAAAATGTCATATATGAATAATGTAACAGATGCTGATATCGAAACTTCATAATTTTACTTTGTCAGTGATTACATTTCAGGCTAAGCACTATTTTCTATGTATATATATATAAAGACATAGAAAACAGTGCTTAGCCCAATTTTTTTTATTTTTTTAATCATTTTGGGTCATTGTTACTTACTGGGCTCTAACATGCCTTCTTAAAGGATTTTTTAAAATATGAATATGTTTAAATTTTTAGTATTCTTTAAAAAGTAACTAATTTCTAACATTTTAAAAATTGTTCTCTATATTTGCATCTTTAAAAGGCAACTCCCTACAAAAATAATGCTAATTTGAAAATGATTTGGCGGCCAACTTGCAATATCTTCACGGCCCACCAGAGGGCCACGGCCCATAGGTTGGGACTCAGTGCACTAGAGGCTTGCACCAGAATCTAAGTTATCCCTTTAAGGTTTCCTGCACTATCGACTGTCCTGTCCCTCTGGATGAAGGTAGAAAAAGAAAATTTAAATTTTGATCTGTTTTGCACTTGTAAGATATGATACTTACAGCTGTTTCCAAGGAGACGTAAAGACTGCTCTGCTCTGCTTTCCTCTGAGATGATGATCTTCACCTCTAAAAGGATTTAAAATGGAGGAAGTCCTGTGTGCAGGCTCAGGCAGTGACTAACTGCTGACATGTAATCAGATCATGATGAGGTCTAATCATATCTGCTCAGCCTCCACATCCTGCAGCCTAAAGGTCACATTAATTCATTTTAAATAACTCTGCTGATTGAAGAATGAACTGAAACTTCTGATTGCTACTGCTAACTAACTCTAAAACTTTCAAAACTCTCCATGGAAGTACAACTTTGTCCCTGGAGGTGTATGAAGACGCTTTTTTTTTTCTTTTTAGCAGTAAAAAAGCTGTTTGGGAAGTAGGATTGTCCTCTTCAGTGCTGCCTCTGTGATCAGAGCATCCTAACAAGGGAACATCACTGAGGATTTGTTCAAAAGGAGGAGGTAATGTCAAGACAAGTATGAGTCAGATGTAGCTGCATCATTAACTCTAATGAGACGATGTTTGCACACTGGATGTGCCGACTCAAAGGGGTGGACTAGAATCAACCTTTAACCTGTCCAGACCTTTGTCAGGAGAAAAACCATTAGTTTAATGTGATCCCATTTAACTAATGATCAGTCACTACCTTTAACCAGGCGCATGACACCACAAACTTTCACAGAACTGTGATTTCTACCCCACGCAAACTTCTTTAAGTCACTTTGAGGATTTTTAAAAAGGGTCTTTTAAAAAGTCTCACTATTAAAAATGTTGCCTGCTCATAACCCACGATTCAAAATGAGATGATGAGCAGTGATTTTTTTTCCCAAATGCTAGCACTCAATATATATGGTCAGATTTTCCAGGGAGAACATTAACCAACGAGACGGGGGGCCTGCATTTCCTTTCAGCAAATGCAGGATGTTGAAATGCTGAGCCTTATTTTTACACCAAGCACTTTCTTGCAGCAAATTCTTAATGTTGAAATGCTGAGCCACAACTCTTACCTTAACATCTCCATTGCTCCATTAAAGCAGAGCTGAACTCAGTGACCTAAACCAGCCCGGTTTATTAAATCTGGGTCTTCAAGGTAACTTCATCTCCTCCAAGTAGGAGGTTTAGAATTAGTTAGCAAGAGCAATCAGAAAGTTCAGTTCATTCTTCAATCAGGAGTGTTATTATTTAAAATTAATCAATGTGACCTTTAGGCTTCAGGTTGAAGGCTAGGTGAAGAAAACAAGTGCTCAGCATTCCAACATAATTACATCACTTAGACCCTAAAATGTCACCACACTGACTGACAAAGTTCAGTAGTTAGTGGCAAGATCTGTCCTTTTTAGTGAGGAAAAGAATTTCTTTATTTATTTTGTACACTGCAAAATGGGGAGCTCAAATACAAGATTTGAACATCACTTTGCATTCTGGGAAAACTCGTCTTCAACAAAGAAAACTAGAGTTAAAGAAAGGCTCTGTGCTCCAAAATATGAGTCATGTGGCTGATGGTGCTCATGGGAAACAGAGTCTTCATTTTAGCCACAGGTGTCACTGCAATGAGTGTTAGATGGTGAGTTCTCATAAAGCCTTTAAGGACCATTTTTGTTGAGTTGCTTTGGCAAATCTATATCCAGTCAATAAAAGCTGTTTGACAAACCTACAGGACTGGAGCTGTGAAAAAAAAAACTCAGGGTTTTGAGCATTTATGTTTTGTGTCTGTTTATGAATGTCAGTTTTTCTGCGTTTGCATAGTTTCTCCTGAGAAAGATAATTCAGACTGTTGAAAATCAACTGTCCTTGTAAGCTTGTATGTGTAAGTCAGACAGAAGACCAGGTTCAAAGTAATTACATTCCCTTCTTTGAGCACGCAAGGATAACACACCGCAGCCCTTTACCTTGAATGTCACTGCTCGTATCTTTCTTCATTAACTGAATCAATTGCTGTATTAAATACTACAGCTTCCCGTAAGCCAGTGGTTCTCAACCTTTTTGGGGCTGTGACCCCATTTTAACAACACAAGATTAATGGAGAACCCAGGGACATTTTCATTTCTATAATTCTTTTTTTTTCTTCTTTTTTATAATGTGTTGCAAATACGGAGTAGCCAGTATTAGAGCACAAAGTGACAATTGAATTTCCCCTAATCAGGATATTTATCCCCAAGGGACAATTAAAGGCACATCAAAAATGACTGAATCCTGGAAATAAAAATAGAAAAAAAAACAATGATTGGTAACTAAAATACTGAACCCTGGAAATAAAGATAGAAAAAAAAACAATGATTGGTAACTAAAATACTGAACCCTGGAAATAAAAATAGAAAAAAAACAATGATTGGTTACTAAAATACTAAAAGTAACCAAAATATTTATCAATAAAATGCTGGCAATATTTAAAAAAACAAAAAACCTTAATAATAAGATACCAAAAATGCTAAAACACTGAATCCAATTGCTTGCACCTGCAAAAACCCAAAATACTAAAATACCTTATGATAAAATACTCAAAAACTGAAATATTTAATGATTGAATGCTTAAAATACTAAAACAATTATTAATAAAGTTCTAACAATAATAAATAAAATACCTTATAATTAATAACTAAAACACTTAATAGTTACATACTAAATATACTAAAATATTTGATGATAAAATGTCAGCAAAATGGTTAAAAATGGATTACAGTTGTTTGGTATGTTGTGTTTCAATTCTAAAAAGAATAATAATTATTTTTATTGGGGGTTTTTTATCAGTTACTAGACATTTTAGGGGACCCCATTTGAATTCCAAGCGACCCCATGTGGGGTCATGACCCCCAGGTTGAGCAACACTGCCGTAATCAACCAAAACAGCATGTGTGTGTACGCTCATATTCATGAATTATCTGAGAAATGAGAAACATGGTATCACTCATTTAAAGCTAACAGCCTCTTTATGAAGGCTCACGCTGATGATTGCATTATGTAATCAGATAAAACATGGGGGGGGTTTCAAACAGTGCTTTTGTGGAAATCTTGAGGCCAGGCCGTTCAGTGATTGATCATCAGGAGTAAAGGCTCTTCGTCCCTGTGAACAGATGAGTAGTAACACCAATCATGTCTGGCTGCATCAGTCTGCTGCCTCTCTGCTCTCATTACTGTCACACTGCTTCACGACAGTCTGTCTCCACACATTCTGCAGCTCCACCAGCTGCAGGCTCCACACACAACCAGCTGTGAAGGAGGTCCTCGCAGGAATAAATTAAGGTTATGAGTAATTGAGTATGAGGTTTTGTGCTTTTCACAACTACATCTGAGATTGAGAAAGTGTCTCCCTGACATCTGTTTTTTTTATATACTTCATTTCTCTGAAACACTTTGGCTCAGGACAGTCTGACTTGAGATCAGTTATTTAAGGCAGGTACTTGAATCATGAACAAAGTCTCACTTCAGAGCCACTAATGCACTGAAGATGCTTCCCTCTGGTGTCAGGGGAAAAGGATTTCTTTCCCCTTAGCTCAGGTCACATTGTGCTGTGAAGTTTTGTTAAGAATTTGTGTCCTCCAGGTTCAACCAAAGCCAAGTAAAAGAGGCCTGCAAATTACAGGTGCAGCCCAGAAATTAGAGGTGCACATTTAAAAAGAAGATGACCACAGCTCTAAGAGGAATGTCAATATGTCCACTTATGAATCAGAGCAGAGTCAGAAGCATGTATCCATGGAGAAAAAGAAAAAAGCTGTGTAAAGGTCAGACATCTTCTTTCATTATGGAAGTAAATTCTGCATATATGTTATATAGTGTTGAGGTTTGGGGAAAAACACATAAAACATATACAGACCCAATAATCAAACTTCAGAAAAGAGTTATTAAAATAATAAGTAAAACTTCCTATCATGAACCAACAAATTTATTATTCGTACAGTCTTGTACTCTGAAGTTCCTAGATATTGTGTACCGTATTTTCTCTAATACAGGCCGGTATCCAATCGCGGCCGGGTCTCTAGTATTGGCCAGTGTCGCAGTTGACGGAGGCAAATGAAGGCCAGTCTCTAATACAGGCCTGGTCTCCAACAAAGGCCTGGGCCTCAATTTTTTCGAGTGAATACAGGCGCGGGCCTGTATTAGAGAAAATACGGTACTTATAAACATTAGAATTACTATTTTGAGTAAAAACAAAAGTCTTCCCACCTGTATTCAAAGTTTAACTTAAGAGAAAGGAATTATAATTTAAGGGGATTGTGTGTCTTTGAAATAAGCAATGCAAGGACTAATGTTAAATCTGCTGAGTTAAAAAAAATACATTGAAAGCTAAAATAACAAAGGATTACAAATTGAAATGATTGAAAGGTGAAATGATTGAGAATGGTAATAACTTATCGTATTTCTTTTATGTCCTTTTTTTTCCTTTTTGTACTGCTGATATTTTGGGTTATTGGGTTATGGATTGTACAGGATAGGCAAAACTAAGCCACAGCCACAGCCTACTCCCTTTTTTTCGTTTACAGAGATTTTTTTCTCCTGTGAGTAAATGTTTTGTGTAAGCATGTATGTAATTTTTCTTTGCTTTTGCTCCATTCTGATATGGAAACTGATGGCACTAAATTAAAATTGTTTTGCTGGTTATTGTAACTGGAGTAAAAATAATTCATTCATTTATTCAGTCATTCATTCATTCATTCATTCAATCATTCATTTTTTCATTCATTAATTAATCATTTAGTCATTCATTATTTCATTCATTCATTTATTATTTCAATATTTTATTCATTAATCCATTATTTAATTAATTAATTCATCCATTCATCCGTTATTTCATGCTTTATTTTATTTTCATCTATTCATTTCATGCATTATTTCATTATTATTTAATCTATTCATTTCATTTATTATTTCATTCATTCATTAATGTTTTATTTATTCATTTATTTTTTTCATTTTGTTCATTCATCCATTTTCAGTATTTCATTCTTTCATTTATTCATTTTTCATTATTTCATTCACTTGTCCATTAATTGTTTTCCTTATTTCATTTATTAATTTATTAATTTATATATTCATTCATCCATCCATTCATTCATTCATTCATTCATTTTATTATGAAACAAGGTCCAGTAATAAAGAACTCAAAGTTTAATGTAAATTTTTCACTGTCAGTTATGGTTTGAAGTGACATATCCTGTGTTTATGTTTGGAGTGAGAAAAAAACAAAACATTCATTCTCCAACCCCGTCTTGTGACTATTCAGGGTTCCAACCCAACTTTGGGAACCACCAAGCTTCAGTATTCAACAGTCAAACAAAAAAGGATTGTAATATGTCACTTAACGTGTGATGAATATGAAAATAGGTGACAGTGTTCTGTCTTTATCAAATACAGAGTAACTTTTTCACAATAAGGCTCTCAAAGTTTTATGACTTGGAGAAAATAAAGAGGCTCAGATAGGAACATTTTTGGGCCCCGTCCAAGTAGAAAGAATGAAAAATGCTCAACCCTTTATCTGCCAATGTACAAGCTATTTAAGTGTCTCTCAAAAAGGAACTCCAGGGCCCATTTTCTTGATAACAGGAGCCAGGAGCTGCAATTTATTCAAAAAAAATGACAGGAAAAATTATCAGATAAAAAGAGCCATCTATTTTCACTGAGAGAGAGAGATAAGAGTAAACACTCAGCCTGCAAGAGGAGTCGTTAATCTACTACACAACTCATCTTGACTTTCAAACTCCAAACTTTGGGACTGAAAGTGAAAGAAGAGTTGGAGCAGGGCGCTCTCCATGGTGCTGATGCTGTTGTTCAGAGCTGCTCACTGAGCTGTCATTGTCCCTGCTCTATAACCCTCAAAATGGAGAAAGTACTGGACAGATAGAGATCTCCTAACAGAGTATTTGAACAGAGTTTGCCAAGATGTGCCTCTTATCACCCAAACTCTGTCTCCGCAATAAATCACAGGATGGGTAAGAACAACCACCAGATGGGATTTTTTAAGGTCAGGTGAACATTTATGTGTTTATACTTGGGTGAAACAAGATGTGTTATTGTGCTGATGATTAATAGTTTTCATTTCAGCGTTATCTCTTCAGGATCATTCACATTCAAACAAACTGTTAATTAACTGTGGTTATTAGTTGACCTGCCAACTATTATCCACTTTAACTGAGGGATAATAAAAAGCAGATGCACTGTATTGTATGATATATCATTTCAAGCACTAAGTGTCCAACATGGTATTGGTTTATAGTCTCTCCACAGGATAGATCTGTGAGCTTGGTGCAAAAAAACACAAGCATAAAATGTAAATTTATAGTTAAAACAGAAAAATGGTACATGCCTCTGTGTTGGCCCTACTAAATCTGTCTGATCATTCTATACAGACAATGAATTGCCTTGGTTGCTTACTTTTCTGTCTTCCTGATTCTTTGCCTGCCTTCATGGCTGTAGCTCAGTGGAAGAGTTTGTTGTGTCTTAATCAGAAAGTTAGTAGTTTGATCCCCGCTCCTTGATTCACTGGTGAAGTCCTTGAAGAAAATGCTGGACCCTAAATTGCTCCCAGTGTTGTAGAAGGTGAATGAATGGGATTCATTAACACTGATGGTTCCCTGCTGTGGAATCCTCTGTCATCAGTGATGTGAGTGTCGAAAGCACTCTGAGTGGATGGAACGACCAGAGAAGCTGTTGTTACAGGCCCATTTATTGTCCATTTATTGTGCATTTACAATAGGTGCACTCTGCCAATGTAATCAAGAAGGTACAAGTATGATGATTCAGTCTGTAGTTTATTTATTTATTTTTGTCTATTTTTGTGTCTAATCTTGAGTTTCTTTGTATTTATTCTTTTTGATTCTTGTCTTGTGTCCTCCTTGTCTTTCTTGTTTTAATTTTCAGTCTTTTGTCCCTTCAGGTTCTTAATGGAACAAATGTATAGAATAAGGCAATATGAGGCTTCTTACTTTACTTTACTTGAAGGGGTATGAATGAGACTGACATGACACTGTCAGTAAGTTGAAGGAGGCTTCATGCATGTTACTGAATGTCATCATTAAGTGTCATTAGGTGAATAATGTCATTTTTAAAGCAAAGCAGACATTGTTGTTTTGGTCAAAACAGCTGGAAAAATCTCTGGAACCCAGCAAGCGGGGCTGATTTCTATCTATGACAGACAGGTCTTGAGGAAGGCTCATGTCATTTTAGATTGTTGTAATCATCCGCTTAAAATCGAGTTTGAGCGTTTGCCCTCTGGCCGTCGTTTTAGGGTTCCTAAGAGGAGGACAAAAAGATTTCAGGGCTCTTTTATCCCCAGTGCAATTCATTTACTTAATGGCAACTAGCTTGTTGGTTGCTTATGTTTCTCTTGCACTATTATCATTGTTGCCCTATATGCACTTTCACACTTCACACTTTTTTGCATTAACTTGTATGTTACTTTCCATTTTTTGGTTTGAGCTCGGGTCTAAACATGGTCATCACCTTTATATGTGTATGGTGTTTCTTATCCTACCTCTTTTTAGTCATTGTGTTGTGTATCATTTCTGTATCTTAGACTTTTTATTGGGTCTTATTGTCATTGTGTCTTGTCCTTTGTGTGTTCTGGCTGCAGCACTAATCCCCCTTGACGGGACAATAAAGTAATTCTGATTCTGATTGTTGGGGCATGTTTTTTTTTTTTTTTTTTTCACAACAACTTAGCATCGGTGGCAAAACAGTAGCAGGTTATGTCTTTGTAAATGTGAAGTTGTCATAACAAAAACATCCCCTAACAATGTTGACTTCTCATCAAAGGTGATATAACTGCTATCATTCATCAACATGCATGAAGCCTCCTTCGACTTAATAACAGATGTTATGTCATGTTTATGACACTGTCCTGTCAGGCTTTTGTATACCCCTCCAAATAAAGTGTTATCATTATGTGACTTTTTGTCTGTTGATGTAAGGGGTTTATCAATCCACAAACCATTCATAGTTTTTGTTTTTTTTCTTTTCATTTGTTCAGACAAAGTAGAAAGCGTGAGATGTTTTTACCTGCTTGACAGTTCGGCTGCACCTGCAGTCTTCTTCAGAAGCGTCATCTGACCTGCTGCTGACGTGTCATTTAACAGCAGGTCTGTCAGAGTCTGCCGAGCCAACCGCCCCCCTCCGCCCTGGGTGGTCCCTGGAGAATGGTGTCCCAGGTGTATGCCACCTCATCCTGGTTCATGGTGTTGTGCGTCCGCTTCCTGATTTCTATTGCCCCTTTGATCAATCACTTAAGTTTATTGGTTTCTGTTGTAATGATTTTGCCCTTGTCCCAGTTCACGATATGCTTTTTTCGTCTGCAGTGGTCTGTTATGGCTGATTTGAGTGTTTCTCGTTCTAGTTTATCTTTTTGTGTGCATGTATATAATCCTGCTGTCTCCTTTTCACATTCTTTTTGGTGTTCTTCTTTCTCTACAATAAAGGGTCTTCCTGTTTCTTCTATGTATGTTCTGCTGCATGATTTGCACGGTATTTCACAGATGATGTTGCATTTGTGTTCTGGTGCTATTTTGTCTTTTGGGTAAACTAGTAGTTGGCGGAGTTAGGGGGGAGGGGCATTTGCTCTCTCACACACCTGGGACACCATCCTCCAGGGACCACCCAGGGCGGAGGGGGGCAGCCGACCAGCTGTTAATTGATACGTCAGCAGCAAATCGGATGACGCTTCTGAGGAAGACTGCAGATGTGGTCGAAACTGTCAAGCAGGTAAAAACATCTTTTACTTTGTCTGAACAAATGAAAAGAAAAAAAAACATCTTATGAGAAAACAAGCTGAACATTATCAATGTGACAAACCATTCATATTCCTCAGGTTAGGCTAAAATATGAGGCTATAGATAATACCAAATTAGGAGCCGAAAGAGCCAGTTCTCTGAAAAGAGCTGAACATCCCATCACTACTCTTCAGTATTGACATCACTGATCTGCTTTGGAGTTGTGTGGGTTGCAGCAAGCTGTTACTGGGCGAGAGGCGGGGGGTATTTTGGGCAGGTTGCCAGTATATACCAGTGGTAACATATGAACACCTAACCTGACATGCTCACACTCACACGTATGGGCAAAAAGCCACCAAGCAATCCCAGTAAGCATGCCTTTGTGCTGCAGGAAGCACATGGAAAGAACATGCTGCACATGCAAATAATTGACTTGCTAAACCCTGTCTACAAACTGCACAAGGCTGTTTCTACCAGTGTTTGTGTATAGTTATTGTAACATCACCTTTTCTTGTTTATGTATTTATTATTAAACAACAGTTTGGAGCTTTTAGGCCTCCATTTGAAGAGGATAGGACATTAAAAAAGCCAGAAACTGGGAGACACCATCATATTATTCCTGCACAGACCAATCCAGAGCCAAAAAATAAGTGTTAAACTTAATTTTTGTTGCATTCAAGAATCTCTTATGATCTTTTCAATGCAATGAAAACGACACCTTTGCACAGTACAGTTTATGGAGCATTTGGCTCTTTCCTTTGTGACTTAAAATGTGTCTTTTTAGCTCATTTGTGCAGGTTTTGGGGGCATAGAACTTGTAAATAATTCCCCTAGTGTTTTTCCAGCAACTTTTAATGTGACCTTTTTTATATTAATACAGTTGTTTTGTATGAGAGTATAACAGAGCCAATTAAAAAGGTGCCAGATTGGTTGTACTTAGACTGTTAGTTAATGCAGAAGTTGTCTGCATAGTTTCCAACACAAAAAATTAAGCCATTTTTTTTCTGGTATTTCCTTTAGTTTTTCTTTTAATTAGTTTTTCCCAAGTTGCTGAGGCTTTTTAAGTTAATTTGCCTTGTAAGAGAAGTTTTCTTTTAGAAGTGGGTTCAAACTTAAAACTTAGGAGGGAACAATGTGAGACCCACCCCTTTCTCTGAAAAATGGTCTTTAGTTTCAGGTGAACTCAGAGACTGACTTTGAGTTTATCTCCTTCTCCACAATGTAAAGAAAAAAAGAAAACGGACCAGAACCAACGCAGTCAAGAAGCAGCTGCTAAGCTTCTTCAAAGTTACACAAACACCTCAAATATGAGGGCTTTTATATTTCAGTTAAATTACACTAATCACTACGTCGCAAAGCTTGGACATTTTTCTTGAAAGCTAATTTTCTAAAATGTAATTGGTAAATCTGCAAGCCTCTTTCTCTTAATGCCTGAGTGCCTCTAAATGGTCCTTTTTTCTCTCTAACATGCCGCAATTTTACATCAAACACTCAGTGCTCACATTTTGGCTGGGATTAATGGAGAAGAAAAGCACACACTCATCACACTAAAGCTAATAGAGTAGGTGCCGAAAGTGAAATTACATTTCATTTCATGTACTGTGGGCTGTATGTGAAATTCAGTAAAGCAGAAGTGTTGTGTTTATTTGTCAATTTTGAGTCATTCCCTTTTAAAAGCATCATCATCTGTGGATAGAGACCTGTTCATGTTGTTCATGTGCTCAACTTTCAGAGTCAATATCTCGATCTGTTGACTTTGTATGATTACTTGCAGCTTCTCACCATGTTGTGCAGACGTAAATGTGAAAATTACAGCAAGTGTTTATATCTTAATTAGAGTAATAAGTAAGTAAAAGATGCATGAATTGTTTGCAGAGACTAGGGATGGTTCACAAAATCCACAGTTTGTATCTTATCACGTGTTGTGGTCATGTTTTTAGGTTTGGTGTACATTGTTGTTGTTGTTTTTAACACCAGAGTATCAGATATCCCGAAAAATCAACCCTTATCAATTTAAGTATGTCACTTTAAGTCATGTAAGACCTGAAAGAGTGATGCACTTTGCCATTTGATGTATCATTAAAGCTGGGTGAGACACTGCTTGGTTCAACTCGCAACTTACTCAATAAGGAAAGTCTCCATTGGCTGTCTCAGAAGTTACTAAATAACATTTTTGCTTAATTTAGATAACAAGATATTTGCATGTAATTGTAATGTTAACTGTAGAAGAGAGGAATAACACTGAAGAAGAGAGAAAACTGGAAAAATTACATCAGAAATATGTTTAAAGCTACAAACAAACTAAGTTTTGTCGATCCTGTTTTATTTTATTTTTTTTAAACGTCTTAAAATCAACCCTCCCTCCTTATCTGGGCTTGGGACTGGCAAAAGTGACCCATAAGAGACAAACACGTGCAATTTCTTTACATGAAGTTGCCTGCTCTGACTGCAACTGAGAGGTACCTCTACTAGTGAGGAGGACTTGTCCGCCTGTGAGTGTTTTGGAGGAGAGGGGTTCATGGCAGCACCCTGTTGTTGCTGTTCATTGAGGAGAGTTTGATCAAAACATGCTTTCATGTCAGAGTCTCCAAACTCCAGAAAAGTTTCTATATATAGCCACAAAGTTGCTAAATTGGCAATACTGCTTACACACAGTGGCAGTTTATACAGATCCAAAGTGTTCCCATACAGAAAAAGCATACAATGTGCCTGTGGTACAATGCCACAGACACATGCTCAAACTCCGATTGTCTCCTCTGCTAGTCACGTCCACACCACAAGCTTCCCCCCTCATTTGTGCTGCGAGACGCAGGGGACACATTGGGCAGATTGCCAGGATATGTCAGTGGTAGTATATGAACACCTAACAAGATATGCTAACACTCAAATGTATGGGCAAAGAGCCATCAAGTAATCCTAGTGAGCATGCCTTCATGCCATGCCATCCTGCATTTCCTTTCAGCAAATGCACATGCAGGATGTTGACATGCTGAGCATTGAATGTCAACACGGTCCCTGATGCATTTGACCTAAAGTTTAAACCCCAAACTGAGTCAGGTTAACCAAACGGATCAGGTTTTTTTTTCCACTTTATTTATCATTTTTTCACAATTGAAAATATATCAGCAAATAAACAGGAATACAAGAACAACCCCCCATCAACCCCAGCCCCCACCCCAAGGGACACATACACAAAAACAAACAAACAAACAAACAAACAAAAGTGAGCAGTTCAGGTTTTTTACATAAACTTTCCCATTCCTGGTAGATGACACAAAAATTTGCCTATAGAGTGAAAAAAAAAACAGAAAACTAAAGCTACTCTTTGCCACGATTTACAGGATGAAACTCTGCTCATATTTCACAAGGTTTTATTGTACAAGATTTAACATCCAGCCTCTTTATATTGTAGCATATCAGGTAAGCCGGTAATTTATTACATATTAAAAATTCACCAGATTATGCTTTAACGATAGAGTTAGTGCCTAAGGAATCAGAGAGAGTTGAGACAGAATAATCAGAATAACAAGAGACAACCATATTATATGCACCATGTTTATCTACACATGTCTTTGTTTGCATATTTTATGAGGTGGGGAAAAACGTAACCCCGGGTTCACTTCCCACTGTAGCGTACCAAGCAGTTTCCTTACTTCTTACATGTTGTTATCCCATTATACTACAACTTTGATCATTACTGCGATGCACTTTTTCTGCACTTTATACCGGAGGTTTGTTACAACTTTATCAGTTAATGATATAGATAGCTTATTTAAAAATTCATTCGATGTTATATACGTCTGTACTCATATAAAAAACTCTATTTCTTTACTTTTCTTTTGGCTTTTGAGTCAAAAAGTTTGGATGCAGCCCTTCCCAGATGAAAAACTCTCACAGACTGTGGGATTCATGTTTCACCCCATTAGAGCAAGACCACAGGAGATCAAGTTTTAGAAAAAAAAAAATCGGCTGATAACTTTCAAAGCTGGCGATCATACAAAAGCTGTGCCAGAATCTTCCTGCGTGTCCTGATTAGAAAAACATGATCAGCGTTCTGTATCATGCACATCTTATTGTTGGTATCAGACCTGTCAGTCCAAAAGCTGAATGAAGAAGCTGAAAAACATGTCTCCAGACTCAATGAGATGTGAACAAAGAAGGAATTCACTTTCATTCCATAGCTGAGGGATGCAAGGTAATCTTTTTTCCTGGTGTAATCAAAAAGCAACAATAACAGACGTGCTTCTTTTGTCACAGTCGACAGGCGAACAAACCTCTCTGTAACATCAGATCAGGCTCAGACCAACTCTTAGTTATGCTGCTTTGGGCTTTGAGTGTTGTGGAGAAACTGTTTCCCTCTCTTCTATCAGTCACTTACTTTAAATCTTAATGTAACACTAAAATGAGTGAAATTGGAAATCTTTCTGGGAGTCCTTGAGCCCTCTAATATCTTGTCTCACAGATTTCTCTGGATCATTGCTATAGATGGCATCCTGCTGTAGATATGGCGCAATATACTACTTGGAAAACTGAGTGGGGATTTCTGGCTTGTGGAGTTCCACAAGGCTCTATTCTGGGGTACACTGCTGTTTAACATCTATATACTCCCACTTACTCAGTTTATCAACTTAGACAGAAACTAAATAAGTCATCATTATTATGTAGATGACACAGTTTGGTAAACCATGAACCTATAAAAGCTCTAGGTGGATTTCACTTAGTTTTCTTTAACTGTAATATTTGTAGGGTTAAAGTTGAGGGTTTATGTTTATTTATGGATTTTATTGGTTAATTGTTATGGGTTAATGGTACACCACTTTTGGAGTAGGATACATATATGAGGAGTAAAGTCTTCAGTGCTATATATAAAATGATTTACATAATGTTGCAAAGTGCAGCTTTAGTTGCCACACTTTGCAGTAGTCGCCCTCCCTTTTTTAAAAATCAAGTTTCTTTAGTATAAGGAGCCTGTCATTACTTTTTACGGCTCATTTGTTGCCATGGACACTAAACTAGTTACGTCTCAGGTGGTGTTTTTACTATTTTGCTTCCCATGTGTGTCCAGGATCCAAATGGTAACCATGGATGCACTATAGCATGTAGATGCTAACTGGTGCTAGGCCCGATGTTCCCTGCAAGCCGAGAAGAAGGAACTGAGGACACCTTGTTGGTGCTGAGGTGCGAGCTAAGAAGAGACAATGTTGACTTATTCTTTTTTCACTCATTACTGGAAATATAAGATCTATTTCCAAAAAGTTGGACAAGCTAGCAGTGCCAATCCAGCACAAACTAAACAGGCTGGAAGGCCAGTCCTGGGCTGCTCTCTGGACCCTGTTGAGACTGACAGGAGAATGATAGCAAAGCTGTGGTCTCTGATAGACAACATTCACCTCTTTTGGATGACTTTTGTCCTTTATGCTATACTTAATATGTACATTTTTTTCTGGGTTAAACTTATTATGCTTTTATATGTTATATATTCCCATTGCACTTTTGCACCATAAACTTTCCTGTTGTCTGCTGTGATTCCGTAAATGTCCTCACTGTCAGAGAAATAAATAAATAGATCTTATCTTATTTCAAGCTTTAAAATTTAGACTTTTCAACAATGAGTTTAGGCAAAAGACATGAAACTATGGAATTTCCAACTGTCAAAATAAATGGAGCACTAACTACAGATCTGTGAATGACATAATAGTTTTTGTGGGTGCTAGCGGCCAGAAATATCAGAACAATTTTAAACTCCCAGAAGAGGGAGGTCTGTCAGGTCTGCTAAAACTCTCAGCTCCTTTGAACCAGTTTGAAAACTCATCTTTTAAAAGCTTTAGATTGTCTTCACATATTACTGCATACTGATTTTTTATGGTATAGCTTTGCACTTTGCTATTTGTTATAATGAGGACAGATAAAGGTTTTATTGTGTTTATGTCTGCCTTCATAAATACTCTCTTTATGTCTTATGTGAAGCACTTTGTATTGAATTTGTTGCCTGAATTTGCTGTAAAAGTTAACTTCCCGTGCCATTTTCTTTCAAATCCCATTTAGGAAACTTTACATGCTTCATTGTCCATTCTGATAAGAGCGCTATGATGTTACAAAAAAGTCTGCAAGTTGGTTTAAACAGGTCACATCAGGATTCAGCTCCTTTTGTAGAAGACATTTAGCGTTCATATACTGTATATTAACTTTTTATGTGATGAAAGTTAACTGCTGTGCTTGGATAGTGAGTCATAATGTTGTTGTGATAAATGCTGTTTTGTTGGATCGTTCCCTCTCCAGAGAACCACAAAGACAGATTGTGAATCAACATCATTTACACTGTTTACCCTTCAGTAAGTTCATCATACTTTTGTTTTTTTATCACATGGGTCCTTGAGGAGCGAGGACTCTGTAAAGCTCTTCTAATTAGTCGATCTTGTGAGGCATGCAGTCACATTCTTCTGATCGCACCACAGTTAGCACCACGCCTGCTGGAGCTCAGATCACATCCTTCCCTACTGCTCTCCTGGCGCTGTAAAAGCCGGGACAGAGGGGACCCATCAACAACACTAAAACGCAGGCTGTTAACTCACACAGGGGCTCGTGGGTAAAGGCCTTTGAAAAGGGAGGTAGTCAAAAGAAAAGGGCAGAAAATTGGAGGAGTCCTCATGGGCCAAAGTTAACATCTTACACTCCACCAAGGCGTCAGGGAGTCGTTTGCCATCCCTCTGACATCATCAAAGTATAAACACTAACGCCTTCGTCAAACATTGGGACGCACCCGTTGTTAGTCAGCTTAGATTCTTTGTCTTGGATGGCGATCACAACAACTGGGATGTCCTACCTGCTTTGGGATCATGATGTTGCATCTGTTGCCTTCACCTCAAATATTTCCCTTTGAGGAATCCAGAGTTTAAACATACCAAAAGTGTTGTTTCATCAAATAATTTCAAGTGGTGAAATTTCTCCTGAAAAGTTAGTTGTTTGTCTGTCTGTCGTGTCCGTTCTCATCAATAACAGCAGCTTCACAGTCTTATAGCATTTCCTCCTCAATGTGAATCTGGAAAAGCTTGGCATATTTTATTTCCTTTGACTCTGGCTACAAAACAGAAGTGTCCCCATACATGGAGATTTGATGCCAGGAGAGCCTGATTTATACAAGAAGTGCTCTCTGCTTGACAGGCCAGTAGAATTAGCCGAAGCTGTGTAAAGCCCCCTAACAGGCTCGTTTATTGGCTATCGGCCCTGTCAATCACACATGCAGTAACCAATAGCTTTAATGTTCACATGAAGCCTGCCGTAGCTGGGTAGCCTGCCAAAAAGACTTTTTTTTTTTTTTGATGCGCAATCATTCATATTCATGCACGCACTAGGAGAGGTACAATCAGTGACTGGGAGCTATTATTTTATGATTTTCATCAAACCTTTTCACAGAGACAACAAAGTTGACTACAAAGAAGACACCCAGCACTGATACAGCTGGTTTTGTTTCCGCGAAGTCATCAGACTAGTGTGTAGAATACAAGAACGTATCTGCTTGTGTTTGGTCACCTGAGTCTAAAAACCCTCTAACTCCTACAAGGCTTTACCTAGAAAGCTCAAATTTTACCCAGATGTAGATGACAAGGTGTAGAAGTGATGTGGTGGATGTTTTATGTATGGCATGAAGCATCTTGAAGTTAATGTTATTCAAATATTGGTTATAAAGAAATGAAAAGTAAAAAAAGGTGTTTCAGCTGCATTTATCCTCGTGGAATTTAGACAAACAGAAAACAAGACATTTTCTGAAACTAGAGACTTTAATGTTTCAAATGAGGTGTCACTGATGAATTTTGACCTTTGGTTCTACAGTTAAAAGCTCTGAAACATAACATGTTATATAGGCCAGACTTGGGTGGAGTGTAAAGGGCTAAGAAAGTGAAATGAGTCTATTTTTCTTTTTTGCATTCCTGTGATATGTTGCATCTGTGCTCCACACCAACAGTGTCCCCTACGCATGAGCAGAGCTAAAAGGTTCCCATCAGAGATCCATTTGGTCTGGAGGCAGGACGGCTCTTACACAGAGAGGCTCTATAGGAACACTCAGGCTCCCAGCACTTCAGCCCACGACTGGCTGCTTCATTTCTGACCCCTGTTGGTTTTCTCCATCTCTTTGCAGCTCCCCCTGCTTTTATACCTGTCATTTTTCACATGAGCAAAAGGCTCTGATTCACCATGATGCAGGATGCAGCCAATATCCAAGCTCAGGAGGAAGTAAATGGAAAACCCACAGAGGAGATGTCAGGCATTTTAAAAGTTGTGTTATCAAAAAAATGGATAAAAGCTCTTGATTTTAAGAGACAGATTCTTGGCCTCTTGCATTTAGTTTCTAAAGCCTGTGGCCTTCATTTATCAATCTTGGAATAGGCACAGATTCGGGTGTAGAAATGAGCTTACGGCAATGTTCGTGTGTGAGTAATGGACCATCTGTATCAGGGCCAATCAGCGTACACCTGAGCAGGTGTTGATAAATGTGGCAGCTGAAAACAATGGTAATTTAAATAATAAGCCACTACATACGTATGGTTCAGTCATCCTAACCCATACATTTTCCTACATGGAGAGACACATTACAAGGAAAAAGTGTCTTTTCTGTGCTGGAGATCGACGCCATCGACAACAGAGGTAGAGAGAAAAGAAGCCGTGTTGTTTAGCAGCAGGAATTGTAACGTCAAGGAAAGCGCTCCAACTATCAGCAGCGTGGATGTGAAAATCCAAACTACAGCAGGATTTAAAAATATAATTCATACATCCTTTGTTTATACTTCCATTGATTAATTGGTAACACTTTACAATAAAGGTCCCTTAATTAAGGCCACTTAATAGTAATAATCCGTAATTGATTGTCAAATTTTTACACAATCATTAGTGACGTTACTTAATTGTCTGCCCAGTATGTGTTACAACCGATGGTCCTAGTATGTGTGAGTGAGAAAAATTTCAGTTTTAATAACTTTAATCATCTATATCATTTTAAGGTTTTTCGTGTCTCTTACATATTCCGTTTTTTATTTAACAATGGTGAAAATATACAGAAATTATTCAAGGACCGAGAAGGGGGGTATCAATTAGGAGAGTCCGCACAAACAAGAAACAATTTTGTATTTCATTCTGTGGGGTGAGACAATGAAACAGTATGGGTGAGGGGTCAAAACAATAACCCCTGTATATATATATATATGAGTATGTGTATATTCATGTGTATGAATTTGTATATGTATGTGTATTTATGAATATGTATGGATATGCATGTATGATTTAACTAGAGACATTTATTGAAAATTACCACAACATGTAAATCATGTAATCAGGGAAAAGGGGCGGGACTTGATAAGTTTTAGTTCTTCCTACTCCTTTTTGAACATGCCATTGTTTGATTTTGTTGTTACGTTTTTTTGTTTCAAAGAGCTAAATAATGATTAAAAAGAAAACCATACTCAAAACCAAATACTTACACCAACTCCTGATAACAATCTAAATATGTGAGATATTATTTTTTTGTACAGTATGTACAGAAAACATGTAACTCCCACTCTGAAAACTGTTTAACCCTTTGGGAATATTGATGGAGCCATTGTTGCACAATGAGCTCTCAGAGCTTTGCATCAATGGCTGTGGTGAGTGGGTGTATTTTGAAGGAGTGGGTAACATACACACCAGGATGTACTCAGTATATAGCTCCATCCTAAGAGGATAATTGGGTGGAGGAGTGAGCTCTTCACTGGTGTTATGTTTCATAAGTTGTAGCTGATAAATTCATTCAACCTTCAGGATCAGATGACATTAACCACTTGTCTCATTTTACCTTCCTGATGTCGTGTTTTTTTAGTTTTCAGTGATATAAGCAGTGTGAGGGATCTGTGTGGGTCTGTGTGTTGTCATCAGAGTTAGATCAGACCTGGGTAGATTACAACCCGGGGGCCAAATCCGGCCTTTTCAGTGTCCCTGTTGTGGTATCAGACCCACAGGGGGTCAATCATAGGTTTGAATATGAATGGAAAAAAAATCAATACAACTGTGTTTCCATTTTCTCCATGTGGACGCACATGTGCACATGAGCTTTATGTAAATAGCAGCAGTTGATGAAGTTCAACAAAACCAAATCACAATGACAAATGGTCACAATCTTGAATTTTTGAATATTTAACACCCTTGAAAAACAAGTACCAAATTCCATATTTGCCTGCTGCATTATGCTGTGATTCAACTCAAACACTTGATATAACAGTGTCTCTGGTTTAGTTAACTTTGTTAGAAAACAGAAGTTAGAAATGTGCTTCAGACGGCAACTTTTTCTGCCGATACTGTGAGCACTCAGTGACCGTTTTTATTAACATAATGAAAGTTAAATCAACACACTGCAGTCCTCTTCCACACAAGTGTCAAAGTAATATATGTACTTCAGCCCCCTGATATTTGTTTTTCATATTGACTGTGGAGGCTGCAGTAAAACATGCCAGTGTGCTCACCATTGAATCTCACTCACTCCACACACACACACATATGCACAGACACTTGTAGTTTCTCACATTGATGGTGATGCCTTCAGGAGCATTCAGCAGTTCATCATCTCTCCTAGAACACTGAGACGTGAAGGCTGCAGGACCTGAGGGTGCAGCATATTGTTTGTCACTGGTGTCAGACCTGCTCTGTCTCATAAATTATTCCTCTGAAGCACAAAAGACCTGTTTTTATTATTTTATTATTGGTCAAATCCTGAGCTCCTCTGTTTTTGTGGACTCTGCTTATATCTCAGATTTCAGGTACAACATTGTGAATGCAAAATAGCTTCTTTTTTCCCCCATGACTGCTGGGATTTACTTATATTACAGCCCCCGGACGTGATAGTAGCAGGGTTGAGTTTTTCTGAAAACAACAGGAAAATAATGAGACAGAGAACAGGTCGAGTGTTGTTCTCTATTTGTTGTACTCCAGATGTCCTTTGTTGTGGTATTCTCTCTTCCATAAACATTATTAAATATATATTTTCAAACCTGTAATATCTACTGCTTTGAAGTAACTCATATCTGCAATATTACCCCAGGCAGTTTAGCATTCAGCTAAAATCCTTGCCTAGCATTGTGCTAATAGTATACAACAGGAAATCCCCTAAAAAACTGATAAGCTGTACTACTTTAAATTAAACTAGGAATAAAATGTATTAACAAACTGTCTGAATGAGCTCATAATGACAAGATGTGTAGGAGTATATTAAAAAAAGGAAAAGAAGAAGCAGTTTGGAGGAAAGGCATTTCAGACATAAAGGGCCAACCAAAACAAACCAAACACAGTACAAGTTAATCTAGCACACATAGCATTATGGATTTATTTGGACCACATGTGCTGAACTTCTTTTATCAACAACCCTGTGGATAACAGGTGTTGTGTCCTCTCAGGTACCTTTAATTTCTGGAACTACTCATCCGGGAACTAAATGGCTACTGTAGTCAATTGTTGTCAGCATTTCCACTGAGATCTAGAGTCCATTGCAGATAATGCAAATCTGGAGAAAAAATAGGAGTTATTGTGCAATACCAGCAGGCCATTAGAGGGCAGTATGACAACAGCACAGTTTATTCAGCAAAGACAACACCAAAGAAGAAGAAGAAGTTAATATGGAGGAGGTTTTGATCATGTGTTATTACACAGCAAATGGATTTGTTGACACTTGGAAGAAGACAAGCACTTGTGGCAAAGTTGTTTAAAAAGTTCTGAGACGCTCAACTGAAAGTGTAACAATGGCAGAGACTGACCGGTGTTTTAGCTCAAATGGCGGCCGTGTTGAATGAAGACTTTCAGCGGGATGAATCCTTCTAAAAAAGCGTCATATCATCATTAAATACTTATCGGATGAGGAAATAATTACACGTGTGTGACACTAATTTCAGATGCAGCTGTTGTAAACTGGATATCCACTTTTAGCTGAAGGTCTCCAGTTTACAGGGTCACTCTTTATACTACAACACCTAGAGTTGACGAGGACACATTCACCCTATCATGGTCAAAGGAGAACAATTTTTTTGGAGTTATTGAACCAAGTTAGTCACAGATGGGAGAAAGACATAGAAACGCTGCTCCACCAATCAGGAATCTTCACCGTGCAGGCCCCGCCCCCCAAAAGCTCCTGGACCTCTGGGAAGTACTGCCTCCAGAACAGGGCAGTTTTAAGAGGTACACCCTTTAGGTAGACCCTAAATCCTGCAGTTGAAAAGGGCACAGTTTTTCAAAAAGTCCCCTTGTGGCCCACCTGGAACTGGAATAAAAATCAGTGTTTCTATAAAATCACAATAATACAGTTTGGCAAGTCATCCTCCTGAGATGTGATTTAGCTACAGCTGTGATACATTTTTCATATGCAAGGTAGAGGAGGCAAGGATATTCAGAGTGGCAGAGGAGGTAACAAGAGTAAATTTTTTGGGAGGAATAAAAACTTTAGCTCCAAAGGGAGTACAAGACTTGAATGAAGAAACAAAAAATGAGTAGTGTTTTTACAACCCACCTCTGCCAGCAACACACAGGCAGGGAGACTGGCTGTCTCTCCACTGGTCTGCACAACTCACATCCACTGTATCTTTGGGCAGAACTGTGCTGTATTGATTTGCTGTCAGGATGTAACACAAATGTTAAAAAGCAGTGCTGCCGACAATAACTCTGAGGTAAATCTTCTCAACACTCCTCTGGAATAAATGTTAGGTCAGTGCTGCTGGTGAAAATAGAAAAGCCAGTCTTAAGTCAGACTCATTTTAGGTTTCAGAAAGTCATCTTTTGGAGTGAAATGAAGGGAGTTACATCACAGAGGAGGTTTTGAAGGTGTCATGGAGGAGCTGATGCAGTTATTTCATCCTTTATTTTGTATGCCAATAATGTATTATCGATGTATCAGTAAAGTTTTAGAAAGAAAAAAAAAGAAACAAACATATCACAGTCAAGGCTGCTCTTTAGGCTTCAACTGTCATAATTAAAACAACTGGTTGTTAGTGTGGCAGGCAGCACCTGCAACACTAGTAGTGCTGCTCCTGAATGCAGCCCCCTCTCCTCCTCTAACCCCTCCCCTTTCCTAATCAGGCCAGGTAAGAAAAGGCAGCTGAGACCTGCAGTAGGCCTCTTCCTGCATCCTGAAGGATGGTGAGTGGAGTGGCTGGTGTCTCTTATCATTGTTGCTGAATTTTGGTTGATTTTAAAAGCAGGTTTGTGTTTGAGATAGTGGACCTGCCGCTGTGTTTGCCCGATTAAGTTTGGTTTGTCTTCGCCCACTCTAGTTTGGATTGTCATGGCCCACTCTAGTTTGGTTTGGTTTGTCTTTGCCCCCTTTTAGTTTAGTATGTTGTTGCCCCCTTTTATGTTGGTTTGTCTTTGCCCCCTTTTTTGGTTTGTATTGTTCTCACCCCTTTAGTCTGGTTTGTTTTTGCCCCGTTTGATTTGGTTTGTCTTTGCCCTCTTAAGATTGGTTTGTTTTTGCCCCCTTTAGTTCGGTTGGTTTCTCCCTTTGGTTTTGGTTGTTACGCCTCAGTTAGCTTGCTTCACCCATAGTTTGACTCAGTGTTTCTTCTGTTATTTTTCTCTGGATTATGTCATCAGCGTCCTTAGTTTCTCTTTTCCTTGATTGTTGCTTTGGTTTGTGTACCAACTAGGGTTTCCCATTGTTTCTTTTGTTGTTAAACTCTTTTTTTCTTTCAGAAGTTGAGTCCACTAGTTTGGGAGGTTAGGCACCCAGGGTGAGGGCCCTCAACCTTTTGCTTGTGTTTGACACTGGGTCACAAAGACTACACTGATTTGTGGTGAGGTTTGAAGTGTGTGTGTGTGTGCTGTGCTTCACTTGGTGAGTATATAGTAGCGCTCTCTGTAGTCTGCCTCTCTTCTGGTGGCCTCAGCTACTTTAAGTTATTTAGTTTGTTTGAGTTTTCTTAATTTAGTAAATTATTTTATGTTGGGGGATTAACTGAATATTTCAACCATTTTAACTTTTGTAGAGGGCCTTGTTTTAACAATTGAAAGCATAAAATTAATATTTAACCCTTATTTGTGTTTTGTTATCAAATTGTCTAACTTCATCCCTTCCTAGGTTAAGTTTCTTGAAATTAAAGTTTCACCTTTTCTTGATTTAAAAAACATTTTTGAACTTGTTTAAAACTCCATCTCTGCCTCTTTCAGTACTTACCTATGTGACTTTATTTTGAAATTCTTTTATAGTCCTAAGGTTTGGTTCCTGGGGTGCAAGTCCCCAGGTGGCGTTGCTGGAAATCGACAAAATTTATTTAAAATCCCACCCTGCCACATTAGCATTTTGTTGTGTTGTTGCATTTTTAATGGTGTGTGCTGCTGCCCTCTTGACCAGATCACCCTTTGTAGAAGATCCTGATCTCAGTGGGTTATCTACCTGGTTATATAAAGGTTTGATAAATAAAAGAATAATTCTTTGGTGTCCTGCTTTTCTATTCCAGGCAGCACAACCTACCTGGAAACTGTAACGCCTGCAGGAGAACACGGTGTAAATTATTGTTTGTTCTGTCTTCCTTCATCTCCCTTCGCCACAGAGCGCCTCATCAACTGACAGAATGTGAGGCGTTCCCCGCTTCCTCGATTTGTTGTATTCAAAACATGTAATTAAAGTCCAGCATCCATGGCCGGGGCTCCCTAGAGGAGCTGCTGTTTGGAGACTCCCATGGGTCCCTAATGATCCAGTGACGCCCTGCAGACTTGTTAACATCCATCCTTTCTCTTCGCTTTAAATGAACGTCTTTATTTGTGCTTTAACGGCAACATTTATCTCATAAGTGACTCCTGCAGTGACACTGTAATAACCTCAGATTAGACCAGTGGGCCCTTTAATTTGTGACACAGATGCAGACAGATCTCCTTTTTAAAGTAAAGAAAATATTTAACATGATCATGATTAATGCCGAACATGACATGATGTGGTTGTGTTGTGTGAAATTAATAGATGGTGGTTATCTGAGCGTAGCTGCCTGCTTTAAAAACAACGCATCGATTAGTCCCCAGGAAAAACATTTGGGCATCAAATTTTCATCGACTCATCGTGGTCATAAATATTCAATGTTCATCTTCAACATGTAGTCGACATCAACCCAGTATTGTTTTTCTTTCTTCGATTTCCCGCTGAACATGAAAACTCACCAGTATACGCTGAAACCGTCAACGTTTGAGATTCATAATTCATTATAAATTCATGATTCTGTCTCTATTGCTTTGTAATCTTAAGACACAAACAGTTTTCCTCTGCTTTTATTTGGTCTCACATTACCTTGATATTTGGGGGAAATAGATAAAGTCTGACTTGCCTTTGGGATTTTAAATCAAGAATATGAATCATTTTTTTCCTTAGACGGGATCTTTGTTATGTATAAATTCATGAGACTTTCAATATCTGTATATTTATGAGATAGGGGAGGAAAACAGCAGAAGAAGTTTAATGAAAATAAAGCTAACCAGGTTTTATTTTGGTTTTCAAACCCTTAAAAACCAGGAAGAATACTTTCCTGTGCTGTGTGAGAATATAGATGAGTAAAGACTGGATACTACATGTTTTTTGGTAGAACCATTGAGGAGAATGAGTGAAGCTCTTTAACCCTAAATGGCTAAATGTGTCATATTTGATACATGAGTCTTTGAAGCTCACGTATCAAATATTATATGAAGCCCAGTGCTCCGATACATGTCTTGTAACATTAGTGAATCCTGATTATGTCCTACCAGTGCTCATCTACCAACTCAACAACAACTTCAAGGTTTGAATAGATCACTGCAGAATAACTGCTACATGTGGGTTGGACTGAACATTAGCACAAACAGCTTAATCCATGTTTTAGCCTCTCGCTCATGCTCTATCACTCTCCTGTTTAGCTCTCATCTCCTCTTCTGTCCCTTTTCTGTCAGACACTATACCTCTTGTTTCCACCATTACGACCAAATAAATGACAGAAATCATTTTCAGAAATGATAGTGATTTCCATGTTTTCATGTTTTTACTGAAAAAGTTCTAAAACTCTTTCTTGCCACATTTTCAGCCCGTAAGCCAAATATAAATATATGGAAAAGAGTGTGCTCACTGAACTACCATGACCTCACAAAGGTCCAGGGAGGAACAGGATGTTTGTTTCATTGAAACCTGCCTGTCTCTCCTGTCCAGTCTCTCTCCTCTCTGCTCTGCTCTGTATGACCTGCAGCTTTAATTCAGCCTCCACACAACACACTGTCCTCATACATAGTCCACAAAGTCTCTCTAAGATGCAGAGGTTACATCAGGATCTGCTGCTGACAGAAGCAGAGGAGAGAGAGAGGAACCTGTGGGCTGAGTCTTTATACAGCTGTACACAGACTGATGCTTTAATGTGTCTGAGTCACAAGCATTAAAGAGTATATTGCAGGTTATCATTACTTTTTTTTAATCAACTCCCAGCGTTTTCTGATAGTAAGTCAGTCATCGATTTCATGTCATACAACACAAAAAGAGCCACATTTAGAAGAAGAGGAGTCTGTTGCTCTTTTTTTTTAACATTGTGTCATTTGACTTGATAAAGGTGACTTATATTCTCTGAAACAATGTGCGTAATAGAAGGTTTGGGGTTTTGTTTATCCTATTTCTTTAGGTGTGTTATTTAATTTGACCATTCATTTAGATGGTTAAGTATTAACTTTTCTCTGTATGCAGGAGTTTAACAGGACATCAAATCTGCTCTTTCTCCACCAAGAAGACAGATGGAGTTAGCATTCGTGCTTGGGTTCGTGCCTGGTAATATGACAGAGTCCATGATTGGATACAGGAGCCAGGTCTGGGTGAGTGTAGTCGTATCAACACAGGCAGCAGCCAGTTGCCCGACTCTCTGGCAGGTGAAATCAAGGATTTATCAGAGATTCATCCTGACAGAAATAATAGCTGAGCACTGCAAGTCATCAGAAATTTTATTTTCACATCAGGAATGAAACATAAATTCACTGGTGCTGCATTCACACTTATGTCTCTTTTTCTCTCATACATAACATGATAAAACATAGTACAGATTTGCTGCATTCCCTTACAATTAAATGGTTTAATATCAGCACTTACACAACACTTTCTATTTTTTAAGTACTTTCAGGGTGTCTGCAAATCCTTAAAAAGTCTCAAAAAGTCTTGTATTCATGAACAGTTGTGCTCATAAGTTTACATACCTGTGCAGAATTTATGATTTCTTGGCGTCGTTTTGGATGAGGGGAGGGGTTAGACGGAGTCCTGGGGAAATGCTACATTCAAATTCATGCTGACGTCAGAAGCTTTAATTAGCTCCTCACACCTTCTTCGCACCTTTCAGTGACTGTACAGGGTGATAACTAGCAAACCAATTCAGAGATCATCTGACCGTCTTTGGATACAGACCTTCATGCTGAGAGATCGTGTGTTTGTAGGATTCATTTAGCCGCCCTGTCACGGTGAGCTGATGGGTTCACATTTACACAATACAACACCACAAAACTAAGCCAGTGTTTTCAGCTTAATATCAGCCAAAGTTGTCCAAGATTAGAAGTCAAAATCAAACTTGGGTTGCTTGTAACGAGTAAAAAATCTGCCAATCGACATGCTAGTTTCTCGAAATGAGGATATTGTTTCAATTCAAGAAATATACTTTTCCTTATTCCATCAGCTATTTCTTTTACTATTTGCCAGAACAGAATAGAATGTAATAGAAAAGAATGATATATATTAATCCCCAAAAGAGAAATTCAGAGTCACAGGGGATATCGGGTCTAGCACCAATTAGCATCAACGTGCTACAGGTTGCTAACAGCTGAAATTTTGTGTAAACAATGCCACCATGGTTGCACATAGGATCTTTGCACATGCACGGGGACAATGACAGTGAAAATACTAACTACCAACAACTGAGCCTTAAAAAGTAACGTTAGCCTCTATATACACAGAGAACTAAAAAGAAAAGATAAAGAGGAGAAAAAGGAGCTCAAGCTCACACTCACACAGGAGCAAATTTACAATGAATTCACAATGAATTTACACACAATTATGGCTCCCTATTTGACTTCTAATGTCTAAAAAAAGACATTTTTAGACTTACCAGGTGAATCTGGCTTGGACTAGTTTGACTTTTTATACTAGAAGAAAAAAGACCAAGTGATGCTCTTTTGAATTTTTGCAGTGCAGTGACGAATTTCAAAGCTTTGATATCGTCATCTCAAAAGAGAGAAATGTATTCAAGCTGTAACCTTCAAATTACAGCTGATGTTTCATGCCAATAATGATAGGTAGACTGAAATAACTACAAGGCCTTACAGATTTGCATTATACCGTCACTGCTATAAACATTACTCCAAACAATCACTGATAAATGAAACTAAATCCGTCCTCACTGGTGGGATTATTAATGACGTCTGTTTCTTTCACACCCTGCTGTTTCTTCTCCTGCGTTCACCACAGGAGCGCCCTTCGCCCTGCGTCACTACTTAACACTCACACAGACGTGTTCACAGTGATGCTGTCACCAGGTCAGGTACGTGACCTCTCTCACCAAAACTATACACTTTCTGTGAGTCAGCCAATCAGCTGAGTGAACTGTGGGACGGGCAGAGACCACTTCTTGATCCTAATCTATTTTAACACTGAGACCACACACACACACACAGATGTACACACACCTACGTAGGGACTAGAGATGGGAAGTTCAGCTCTTTACAGAGAGACGCATCTTTTGGCACAGCTCCCAAACGGCTCCTAATTTGGCTTCATTTGTAGTATTTACTATTTTATTATTATACTGGCAAAACTGAACTATTTATGTGTTGAAAAACCACTTTTATCAACCCACAAGAAGCCTCATAGTTATATAAGAAGCCTAATCTTGTAAATTTGATCTGATACAAAAGTGAACAGTGTTACATTTGTTGGACACAAAGGCCATTAATCACTACCAAACTTTTATTTAACACTCTTTTCAGCTGTGAATACTGTGTCAAAGTAGTGGTTAATATGAATAACCGCAGTGAAAACACAAACAGGCGCTGAAAAAGTATTTGTATCAGCCAAATATCAGCGTCTTGGTCTGTGGTTACACATTATGGAGCCACTGAGGCATGGAGGAATGGAAGCACAGCCTTAAAACAAACAAACAAAGACACACACACACACCCTCAGACAGCACAGACTGTAAAGCACAGATGTATTCCCTCTGAAACTGGTCTCTGAGGACGTGTTATTAAGGTAAAAATGGCAGAAAGTCCAGATTATTGCATAGTTGGCATTTTCAGCTGGAAACGCTGACTCGTCTGAGTGTGATCAAAGTTTCAAACTTTACCAAGTTAAGACTGAATTTCCACACTGCAGTACATGGTTTGAAAAGAAGCAGCAGAGACGGTTTCATTACCTCTTCCTCCCTGACGCCCCTGTAACCCAGAGCAGCCGCGCTTTGCTTCTACTCTCACCTCTACAAGCAGGTCTGCCTTACATAAATATACATGTGGCAAACACACACAAGCTCTGAAACTCAGTACCAAGCTTGAAAGAGCAAAGAGTAAAAAACACAGCGTCAACACAAAGAAAAAGAAACATGAGCAGTGAGGTGATTTTCTTTCATCTTATTTCATACCATTTTAAGGTCCAACAATGTAAAATGTAGATTTATGAAGTTTTTCAGCTGGTCTTCAGATTTTGATCAAGAGTTTATTTGAGGCTTGACGTGACTGCATGTTGGCTGGTTTTAGACCTTTAACCCTGTAAGAGCCAGCTTTGTTATGATACATCAGATTTAATTCTAGAGCAGAATCCTCAGGAAATTTATTTCCGTGGTTTTTATTTTGTTGTTTGTTTGAATTTCAAGGTCACTGGGTACCTCCATGTTGCTCACTAACATCATCAAAGGTTGAAATGTTTCCCTGCCTTCATGTTTCTGTCCCTGTTTTTTTTTCAGCAGGAACTTCTTCAGGTGATTTTCACCTTGTATTAATAATTCAGGGGTAAAATATTGTTACCATTATTTATTTATAGGAAAAAAAAAAATCCTATAACTTTCACTGGACAAGGCTCACATGTCTAAAGAATATATGGACCGAAGAAAAAAACTGAAAAAAACTGATGACTCCTTGATTTTCCACTAACTTCAGAAAAGGGTAGGAAAGGGGTGAGAGTTAATAAGCCATGCTTCAACTTACTCCTTTTTTGAATAAGTCTTTTTTTATTATTTTACTTTATTTTACATTGAAATATTCTTTTGCTCCTTAAAATTTTCATATTTGAAAAAAAAAAAAAAAAAAAAAAATTAACCTTTGGGTCAAATGATGATAGCTTTTTTCATTTTATGAGTTTTCTAGATGGAAAAGTAAAATAAAAGTACTTAACTTTGGCATGTATTTTTCTATTTCAATACATTTTTGATGAGAAGCATTTTTTGTTGGGTATTTTATATTAAGTAAAATGTACCAAACGTTAAGTGGAGTGTGATACTGCAAAATTTGGTATTGATCTGATACCAAGTAAAAATGGGGGCAGTTTCACCAATATCAATACAGAAACTGGTACTTTTTACAAAGAAAAGCAGTTTGTCAAAATGTATCAAAATAACACACAACCACTTAAACTACTGTTAATGTTCATTAATGAAAGTAAAATAAACTTTTTTTTCAATGAGAAAATTATGATTAAATAATCATGTGCTTTAATTTTTTCCCTGTTTTATAGTAAAACAAAAATTTGTATATTTACTGATAACAGCTATTTATTTCTATTAGCATTTAAGATATCATTTTGATTAAACAGCTTGCACATACTGGCAGATTAACCATTTAAGAAACATAAAAAAATATTTAGGAAATCAGCAATTTACTGACAATATAGAGCAGCAGTGCAAAACAACTTGCACTGGGTGGAGCTCTAATGAATCTAATTAATACCAACATTGGTATTGATATATCAATATTTTGAATCGATCCGCCCACCTCTACAAATAAAAGTAATGGTGTAACTATTTTAAGTGGTAGTGTTCCAGGTTTAGGATACAAATCTCTGTAATATAAAGTCATAATTGCTTTTTCCTAAAAAAACATTTCCATGGTCCATGGGTCTTATTGTTTGACCCTGTAGTCCTGTTGGATTGTAAATATTTTTATAGATCCAACCCTCAGGCCACAAACTCACACATCCTGCAAAATTTTCTTCTAATTTGGGTCTTACGAGGTTTAGAGCTTATGAAACATGTAGTTTGTAACAG
The DNA here is from genome assembly GCA_008086565.1 of Thalassoma bifasciatum. Taxonomy (NCBI): domain Eukaryota; kingdom Metazoa; phylum Chordata; class Actinopteri; order Labriformes; family Labridae; genus Thalassoma; species Thalassoma bifasciatum. The sequence continues at coordinate 78,826 of RPOG01001348.1, read as the reverse complement.
AGGGGCCCTTCAACTCTCCTCATAGTGATCTTTTATGAGTTGGAGTCTAAATCCAAAGTGAAGCACAGCTGCTAATGAGTGTAACAGGAGGGTCAGAGGAACATACACACTTCATACTTCTCTGCTAAAAGACGTAAAAAGCACAGAGAGCAAAGCTTTGTGAGGACAGTGGTTCTCATGATGAAGACTTTTGTTTGTTAAACTCATCATTAGACTGTGGCACAGTCACTGTGCTGAGTCCACCTGCACAGTTTATGAAACACTGCCCTCATCTGGTGATTTGAACAGTCTCTACATCAGACAGAAGAGTGAGCAGAATAAAAACGACAGCGTGTTGAATTGAAAAATCACAGGTTATTTAATTTTTGAGTCGATTGTTCATTTGTACAGTGTGGCTTGCAAAAACATTTTTAAGATCTCTGTATAAAAAAAAAAAAGAAATATCTGTACCATTACTACTTGGAAATAACATTTGAGAAATACTTTACAATTAAAATATGTCAGCGTTACGGCGGATGTACAATATAAAGTCGATTAAATCTACAGGATTGATCTATACAACTGCAGTCGACTACAGACTGGCATATAAAGTACCGTAAAAGAGGCAGGAAAATAAAAATATGTACATTCTCCTGCTTAGATTATTCAGTTATTAACAGAGTTAAAGGCTTCACCCGATTAAGCAGCATAAGGTGCCTTATTAGAAAATGATCTAGTGATATGTGCTCAATGAGAAACAATTCAACGATTGAGGAAATACAGTAAAATGCACACTTTATATTCAGTTAGAATCAGCGCTCTGAGCTTCTAAACAGGTCGAGTTTTGATTTGTAAGGATCCACGGGTGATTTTTGAGGAAGGAACTCTCTGCTGAGCGCATGTCGTTCACATTGTGTGTGTGAGATCCTGTGAGGAGTAAGGCGGGCGCTGCACAGCACCATAGATGAACCTCTGTAGTACCAGAACAAAACAAAAAACAGAAGTGTATAAAGTGTAGTTTGGTGGTACCATAGACAGTGTTAGAACTACAATCATCTCTTATGTGCATAGTCTTATAAAAAATCCAACATGAAGGCATGTGAAGGCGCTGAGGGAGGTTCTCCCTCAGGGACACAGTGTGATACTGCTTTGTTTCAGCTCCACTCCCTCTCACATCCCAACCCAAGAGAAGCAGGTGTGTGTGTGTTTCCACTCTTAGTGTTGGCAACAGGAGCCTCCGTGCTCTGAACCGATCCGCCTGAGCCTGCTTTGGTTCCGGTGTCTGAAACTCCGTGGTCTGAAGCTGCAGCAGGTCAGCAGAAGGTCAGTGTAGAGAGAGCAGAGTCAGCCACATGTTCAGTTCATAGAGGGAGGAGCAGCGAGCAGGAGGCTCCGGTGGCTTCCTCCAGCCGACGTGCTCGTAGGCAGGCGCTCAGGGTCGGTGGAACCTGGTGAGACGAAGACGATAAGGTCAGGAAGTTGTTGCGAACCACCTCGAGGTGATTGAAAACAATAGGGACAGAAACGTTGAAGTATCGATGCATCTCCTGAATAAACATGTTCAACAGCTGAGTGAATTATTCATGTGTTTGTGTTTGTGTGTAGGAGCCTGACCGGGTATAGATCCTGCTGTCTTCATGAACCTCCATCTCTGAACTCTTGAATTCATTCAGCTCCTTACGGATGGCAGCCTGAGGGGGGACATGAAAGACAGAGCACTTCAGCGGGGGGTTGTTTTATCCACTTATGGAACGGCAGTAGAGAGGGAGAAAGAGTGTGATCAAAGCTGCACATATTTACACTTTGGGTTGTTCATATTCAGACAAAAATAAATAACATCGTAACTCAAGGCACGAGATCAATGTTTCTTCATTACTGTGGAGTATTAATGTCACATTATACATGGAAATAATGCTTCACATTTTCCTTGTGCACTGTAAAACCTGTAAAAGTGAAAAATATCAGTCATTTACTGGACAAACTGTAATACTAAGGGCTGGGACAATGTGCATTTTTTTTTGGAACCCAAGCTTTTGTCTGGTGTGCGTTTTTTATTTCTCCTTGCTATCTGGGATAAGTAGGACCTAATAAGAAGTAAAACGCTAAGTTTAATATGTTTTTAGTGTTATTAGTTAGCCACTAGTTTTCAGTTAAACGTGTTATTGTTCATAACGTGACTGTTTTCTTTCACTGAAATGGGTGTAAAGTTGTCACATCAGCAAAAGATGACGTGGGAAGTGTCTCTAAATGTGGTTAATAGATCAAAGTTAAAAAAAAAATGAAGTTTCATGGATCTGAGAGGCAGAAATATCATGTCCCACATGGATGCTGGGTATTAAGAGGATATATTGCAGCTCTATGAAACTGCCAATTTTTGTGATTTTCAGTTCATTTTATAAACACCAGTGAAAAAGTTGAATGATGATGTCTACATTAGGGCTGAACAGTTTTAGAAAAATATCTAATTGCAATTTTTCTGGCAGATACAGCAATTTAAATTCGATTCACGATTTTCTTTAAATCAAACATTAGTCAAGTTTTCACAATGTACAGTAACATTTACAAACTTGACAGAAAATTAAATCAAACCATTGAAACATAAAAAGCTATTACTCTAATGCGAGGAATGCGAGAAAATGAAAACTAAAGGTACGACTAGTTTCCAACTTTGAGATAAAAACTTTTAATATGAAAAGTGGAAATTTTGAGAAATAAAGACAAAATTCTAAGACAAAAAGCCAACAACCTCCAGAGTTTGAGAAATTAATTTAACACGATATGAAAAAGTCCAAACTTTTTCATTTAAGGTCAGAATTTTAGGATGAAAAAGTCTAAGATAAAAAGTCAATGTTTTGAAATAAAGGCAGTGTTTGAGATAAAAAGTTGAAATTTTGATATAAAAAGTCAAAATTCTTAGATTTAAGTCAAAATTATACAAAATACATACAAAATTTTAGAATAAAAGGCAAAAAAAAAATAAAAAGAAGATTTTTGGATAAATAGTCCCCGAGTGTAACACCTATTCCTGCTTTTTCTAAACCAGACTTTTTAAAATGTATCTTTAGTTTTAAAAACTGAAGAACAAAAAGAGCTTTCTTTGACGCTTCACTTTAAAAAATGATGTAGTGCAAAATATTCTTAATTGTGTCAAATAAGATAAAACAAAATACAAACCAATAAAAACAAAATTCAACAATCCCAAGGAAAAAATGATTTTTCCCAACAGTTTTACACTCAAGACAGGTGTGTGTGAAACAGCTGACACAACAGATCCTGGGTCAGTCAGGAGCAAAAAAAAATCACAGCTTTAGCTGTCACATGATCACGATGTTTGAAATTGTGATTTCAATCAGAAAACGATAAATCGTTCAGCCCTAGTCTACAGACAGTGTGTGGAATCTTTTTCAAAAGAAAATTCATCACACATGAGTCTGTTTTTAAGACTTAGCAGCACTATACTTGAACCAGCTCTTTCATAAACTGTGCTGTTCTGATCCTGAGAGTGTTAATCATGTAATCGGTCTTCAAATAATGACGTTACAATAAGCAGACCTTTGTGTTTATCTGCAGTTTTACCTTTTCTAACGCATAGCTTGGAGGGTGAAACATGCACTCCCAGTAGCTCTTCCAGAATCTATAATTTCTGTCCCTATAAATTTCCCAGGCTTCACTGGACCAGGTAATTCACTTGTGTTGCATTCCCCGGATTCCTCCACCCTCCTGGATGTGCTTGGAATGCAAATCCTCTAACAGTGGGCCGAGAGAAGGGACAGAGCTGTCAGAAATGCACATGGCTTAGACTCGCTCGCATTGAGAAGCGTTAAGCCTCAACAGCCCTGTTAGCGTAAAGAGAGGAGTGTGAGAGTCAGCGTGTGTGTGAGTGCTGCGTCCTACCTTGTCAGCAGGTGTGAGTTTGGTCCAGGGTTTATCAGCCCGTCGGTCGTAGTCGTGGGCGTGCGTGCTCTCGACGTACTCGTGGAAGCGGAGGATCTTCCTCTCCTGCAGCTCAGCCACCGTGGGTCTCTGAGAGAGCTGCAGGCAGAAACGAGAGGAGAGTGTTCATTCTCATGTTTACTCTTCTTAGAGATCAGTCTAAAAACATCGATGTGTGAAATAAACTTCTCATCCTGACCTTTCTGGTGAGCCTCCGTTTGATCTCGCATCTCTCTAATCGTCGATCCGTCTCGTTCTTGGCTGCGGAGAGAAAAAACATTCCTTAAGTGAAGGAAACACGGCGGCCAGTGGGGTGGATTTCAGCCGAGCTGCCGTCGGCGCGCTGAGGTTACAGGAATCTCTAATCACCGGCTCCATCGCACAATGAGCTTCTTTGTGAAGGACGTGCCGCCTTGGCAGAGTCCTTCGAGGACGGGCGAGACGCCGTGTGGTGGAGTGAGGCCTGGATCAAAACTTGTTGACAGATTCTGAGTAGTATTATGTTGATACCTGATTCTAGAGGCAATAACAGTGATGCTGCATGGGCACAGCGGGCTGATTTGTACGATATCCAGTCGGTTGATAAACGCTGCTGCTATCACTTTCTTTATTTGATGAATAAATCATAAATGGGCTTCTCGGTTTTCCATCTTTAGTGAGATACTTAAACCTTTAACAAAGTTAGCACATGAATATTTAAGGTCTGGCATCAAGTTGTTAACCCCAGATACCACTGCAGACAGAACTTTACTTTTTACTCCAAAACTATGTTGCGAAAGAAAAAAAAAAAAACACAAAGAGACTCCTGCAGGATTATGTGCTCCTCTGATTTAACGACTATCAAGGCTGAACGGCTCTAGAAAAAGATCTAATTGCGATTTTTCTAGGGCGACTTCAATTCAAATCGTGATTTTCTTCAAATCAAGCTACAGTGAAGTTTTCACAGTGTACAACAACATTTACAAATTTCCCAGAAAATTACATTAAACAATCAAAAGCTTTTCCTCTACTGTGAGGATGAAAACCGAAGGTAAGAATTGTTTCTAACTTTTAGATAAAAGGTCCATATTTTTAGATAGAAAGTGGAAATTCTGAGAAGTAAAGACAAAATTCTGAGGAAAAAGTCAAAATTTTGAGACGAGAGTCCAAATTTTAAGAAATCAATTTAGCATTGTGTAAAAACAAGTATAAACGTCTAAAGAGACAAATGTCTGAGATAAAAAGGCAAATTTTTGAGATTAAGTGTCAGCATTATGAAATAAAGGCAACATTTGAGATAAAAAGGGGAAATTCTGATTTAAAAAGTCAAAATTCTAAGTTTTAAGTCAAAACTATAAGAAATAAAGACAACATTAATAGATAAAAGGCAAAATTTTGAAAAAAAGATTTTGAGAAAAATAGTCAAATTTTAACCCTCAGTCAAACATCTCCACTGAGTCTGAACTTAAAATACAACTCTCGCTATCTTTAGCCTTGACTTTTTAGTCGTATTTTAGGTTATTACAACTCAAGAACAAAAAAAAAGCCATCTTTGACTTTTAACTTTTAAAAACAATTGAGTGCAAAATAACTGTTTTATGTTAAAAAAGACAAATACAATACAAAACAATATTAAATAAGTGATAAGAAAAACAAAATTCAACAATCCCAAGGAAAAAAAGGATCTTTCCCAACAGTTTTACGCTTAAACACATGTGTGAAACAGCTGACACTGAAGATCCTGGGTCAGTCAGGAGCAAAAAAATTGCATCTTTGGTGCTTACATGATCCTGATGTCTGAAATTGCGATTTCGATCAGAAAACGCTAAATCTTTCAGCCCTAACTTCTATCAGATTTGTGTTAATATTAATGTAACTGGGGTGTAAACTCTGCGTTGTGTTTCGACCAACACCAGGATGCCTTGAGACTGTTTAATTTCTCCTGTAGCACAGACAGTCTCATGACTGATCAGACATGCAGTTCGCCTCTGCTCCTCTCTCCAAATCCAAGATAAAAAAGGGGAGAGGTCAGGGGGTCAACTCCAAATATACAAGACAAAACGCCAACGAAGAAGAAACTAAAGGCAGAGCTGCAACCAAGTATAAAAACTACCAAAATAAAATTCACACAGTGATTCTAATGGGTAAACACTGACAGAAAATATTAACTTTGTGAATTATATACAACATTTAATTGAACCTTTTTACATAAATAAATAAATATTTCAATTTTGAAAGCATTTGATGTTAATCCTGTGCATGTGCTGCCCATAGACGGTAAGAATCAACGGATGCATGCAATTGTTTTATTATACAAACTAAGCAATATTCTCATTTAACCACTTTTAGTGACTTCACGGATAGACAATAGTGATTTTTTTTAATGGAAGAGTTTGCATGTTGACACTAGCAATGCCTCACTAGCTCTAATGATACATTAAATGGTAAACTGCCACAGTCTTTCAGGTTTGACATGACTTGAAGTGACATAATTGATTCAAAAAACCGTCAATGGCCAACCTTTTAGGATGTATGGTACTCTGGGGTGTTAAAGCAACAACAATATACACCAAACTTAAATGACACTGTTCCATCCCTAAAGTGCAGTAGCGCCCCGAACTCAAAGTGCTTTAAATAACATCCTGAACCTCTAAATCAATCTTTGACACCCACCTCTTCTCTAATACCGTCCTCTTCAGAAGATAAAACTACCACAACAGACTCTATGATTGTTATTGTGATGTGTGTTGTGTCTCGTCTCGTCTCGCTTCACGTCCACTGTGGAGCAGTTTGGTCCCTGATGTTTTTAAATGAGCTGCATAAATCAAGCTGACATGAGTGGACTGAAATGTCGGGTCAGTGCCACGTCTTTTGACTTGTATTTCTGATCATGTAGCAGTGACTGACCAACTCATCACGCCTGACTGCGGCACCTGTCAGACTTCAGACGTCACTCAGTCAGGCATTAAAGGGCACCTTGCTGTGAAGGAGACACGGGGGGTGCTACAGAAAGCCAGAGGAAAAGAGGAGAGATCATCTCGAGGGAGAGCTCTTAGTTCACTGTGTGGACTCCCTAAAAGCCTGAAAGGTATTAGCACATTTGATTTGATCTCAGACTAAGATCTGTCTAAAGAAAGTCTCAGTTTTAACCGTCTATGGCTGCTCATCCTTCTCTGAGGACACGGTTTTCTAATGGGCAGTAGAATACTTCATGAGTCATCTTGAAAATTATGTGAAATCATCTGTTTTTAGTCGTGATCAATGCGCCTGAGGCAGGATTTGAAAAGTACTCCCACACATCAGCCAATAGATGAATGAATAATGCGGATTATTGATCTCAGCAAATATGAGGAAAACTGAGTTTTCTGATTGAGTGTGCGGAGCAAGCACACCTGAGTGAGGAGGTGAGGGATGGATGGAGGGATGATAGAAGAGTAAGGGAAGGAGATGCTCACCTTGAAGGATGTTCCTCTGCTCCAGCTCCTCAGCTGATGGTCTCTGACTCAGACGCCTGAGGACAAATGACACGAGTGAATGATATGAATCAAGCTAACAGGTCTGTGATTTAGTCTGTTTTATCATGCAGCAGCAGCAACTACAGGAACATGTCCTACACTGTAAATAGTGTGTGTGACCCGATGGATGGGTGCACGTCATTTACCTGTTCAGCGTTGTGCCGATCTTGTTCCTCACAGCCACCCACTGCTCCCTGTTGTTCCAGCTCATGTGGTCGTGGTTCTCCTGGGCGTTCCTTTCTTCTCTCTCCTGTCTCTCCAGCTTCAAGGCCAACGTGTCCTTCCTTTTGATTCGACTCGCCAGGCCACCTGATTTGGAAACAGAAAAAATGTCAGTCAAAAAAAGCTAACACTTTCATCTTGCTGTGCTATAATTGCTGTTTCTCAAAGCTTCATTCTGTCCTCACACTGTCCCTCAGCACCAAAAAGAATCCCTATTTTTCTCACACTGTTGTTAACTTAATTTGAGCTGCTGTCTCTTTAAGGCTCCCTGCTCGACAAACCCCCTTCTCTCTGATTGGCCAGCCCCCTGTGGGCCTCTTTCAGTCTCATGAAGATCTTATACTTACAGTTTTGACCAGTTTATAGATGGATTCAGGAATTTCTACAACATTTGAATATGTGGAGGTTTGGAAATCTGTACATTTTTAGTCTAAACATCCAACCTTGTTACTTTGTATCCATGTTTGAAACATCAAAAAGCAGAATACCCCCTATTTAAACATCACTTGACTCTTTGAAACCTGAAAAGTATTAATTACTGGTACAGATGTTCTAAGCAACATCATGTTTTTCTTTTTTAGTGTGTGTGAAAGTAACACTTTAGATTAGGGAACACATATTCATTAATGTGTAGTCAATAAGTAATAATTAGGAGTTAATACATGGAAAAGTCTGAATTCATGGTGCAATAGAGGTAGAATAAGGGGTTAATGTGTGCTTATTAAATACTAAATAGCTACTTATATGCATTTTCATAAGCACCTAGTTAATGGTAAATAGGTAACACTTTAGATTAGGGAAAACATGTGTGAACAACAAACCACTATGTGCAGTAAAGAGCCTACAGCTTTAATTTCTGCTCATATAAATTCATATTCCTCAGAGCGCAGACGGCCTAGTGGTTTTACGTTGCACTTCAAGAGGTTAACCCTGGGATCAAATCCAGCCTGTGGCCACTTTTCCACGTCACTCCCCACTCTTACCCTGTTCCCTGCACTATCACTGTCCTCTCTCCTGACTAAATAAAGGCACAAAAGTTGAAGAAAAAAAAAAAAAACGTTAATAAATAAAGAAAAATAATTCATGTTCCTTAGAGAGGAGCTAGAGAGGCAACCCTGATTGATTTTGTTTACCGCCTGAGGCAGAAGATACTCCGTGAGGCTAATTTTAAAAATCAATCACAGATACTTCCTGCTGCTCATTTGTTGTGAATCGACTTCATTATCTTTATCATCTCTCTGAACCAAATATGCTGTTTATAAATGTTGGGTAAGCAAAACCTGTAATGTAAATGCAAATTTTATGCAATACATCAGAAGCTGAGCAGAAAACATCAGTATTTATGAATCAACTCTTGACTTTAAAATCATTTAAAAAACTGACTGGAACAGAAAGTTTACAATTAGTTTGGTTAAAACCGTGGCCTGCATGAACGCAAAGAAATAGCATCTATTTTATAACAGAACAAAAGGTCAGCGTCTGAAGTTGATTGTTTCCCTGAACAACATATAAACGCAAATGTCCTCATCGCTGTAAAATACCACCCTCTCCTTTCACATCGCCTCTATTTGCTCACTCATGAGGAGAACTGGACACATCGACTGTTTTACAAACCACTTACTACCTGATGCATGCGAATGTTGTAGGTAGGAGGCATTGCAAACTGCCCACTACTTTCAATGTAGTACGTAGTATGACAGTTCTATTGGATCTGTTTTATAGTATGCTGCTCTGGTTTTCAGTTTTGGAAAGCAAAACGACATCTGGTCATTTTTGTTCTCCTATGTTTAACTTTATCATAAATGTGCGAAATAACCATGAGTATATTTTGACATTGCAGTCATTCATCTGCAAAGAGATGACCAGATGAAGCATTTTTTAATCAATCAAAAGTGAAGTTATAGGAACAATAAAATAACATAAATGCTCAATTAAAGATAAAGAAACTAGGTATAAAAATAAATTAATAGAATTAAACATGGGAAGAGAAAAGTTATTGTTTCAATGAGGAGGTTTTTTAATTGTATTTTTTGTGTGTGCTTTTTTTGGTCCTCTCAAAGGAACATTTAAATTTATCAAGAAAAACAACAATCAGAGAGAAAGATTTTAGGGTTTTGTTTTCAAGAAATTTAGAATTATATTACAGCCAAATCGTCATATTTGATTTCTAATCTCACACCAAAAGTTACATCACTTATTGAAGACAATCTGAAATAGACTGACCTTCTTTACAACATCTGGTGGAAAAAACTGCCGCTGTATTACCCGCTTGGTTATGGTTTCAAGAAAAGTTAATATGTGGTTTATGTGGGCTTTAATAAATCCCTTAGAAGAATAAAAAAATAAAAAAAACTCTGCACATCATTTCACTGGCCACTTTTCATTGTTCTTCCTTTTTGGGATTGTGAACCATCAGTGTTATTTTTATTCTTTGTAAATAGTAAGAGTTTTTATACATATTTTTTTAAATTGCTATTTTAATAACTATTTTAAGTCTTTATTAGTATAGGAATAATGATCATGGTAGGGGTAATGATAATAATAATAATGATTATTGTTGCTGTTGTTGTCGTTATTCTTGTCATTATTATTATAATTATTACTATAGCTAATTTTTTAGCTTATTTGTTTTCTGTTTTTCTTCTCATTCTACTTTATTCTATTTTATTATTTTATTTTATTGTTGCATCTTTTGCACTTGGAATGTTTGTGAGCTGCGGTGACGTGGAAACTTCCCCCATGGGGGATCAATAAAGGTTATTCTATTCTATCTATTCTAGAAGTGTTGTACAACAAGTGAAAAAGCAGAGTTTTCTTGGGAAACTGTCATTTCTCTGCTAAGCTAAGTGAGTTGGGGGCAGAAATGTCAATGTAAGGTCTGTCCACTCTGGTGTAATGAAAATAACGACTGAGGGAATAAAGGCTAATGATGCTGATGGATTAAACCAAATCTTATTGGTTCTCCATACCCATCTCTAGTCCTTGCTCAGTTTAAATTTGGAATCCAGGGTAGAGAGAAAGTCAAAAGCTGGACTAAAGTTTAATAGAAACAGAGTTTTTCTGAACTTTTACGTCTCTGCAGTTTGATGTTTCAGAGTAGAAAAGACCAACTCACTGATGGGAGCGTCCTCCTCTTCATCATCATCTCCGTCTCTGTACAGGATGGGGCCGTCAGAGTCGGACTCCTCCTCGCTGTCCCCTGGACCCCCTCCCTCATGAATCACACTCACTCTGGGGTCTCCCACTAAACCCCTCCTGCTGCGAGGCTCCAGCTCCGTCTGCCTCGGAGGCCTGGGAGGGTGAAGCTTCCTCATTTCCTCCTCGATGTCGAAGTCATCGTCTTCTGGTCTGTGAACGAATTCAGCTTTGTTATTTCCAACTGTGAGCATAATCTTTAGTACTTGTTTTCATAATCCATAATCTGAGGATTTAATCCGGCCTGCAGAGGAGGCAGAAATTAAGCAACAGTCTTTCCAGGTGATTAAAAGCAAAATATTTGTTTCAAAGATTAACAAAGCAGTTTGACATAATTCTTGTTTGTCCACCTTGTTGACAGCCTTGTACAAAACCTTCAAGTCGACAAGGTTGGAAATAAAGCCTTTAATTATTTTAAATTATGAGGATATTCTGAATAAGAAGGCTGAATAAATCTGGTTATCTGCAAAAATAAATAAATCCAACCAAAGGGGTGGCCCGCATTTCCTTTCAGCAAATGTTGAAATGCTGAGCCTCATTTCAACTTGAGCACTTTCTCGCAGGAAAGGCTCAATGGTGAATTGCTGAGCCACAACCCTTACCTAACATCTCCAAAATGAGTGACATCTACCAGTCCTATTGATTAAATCTCGGTCTTCTAGTGACCTTCACCTCCTCCACTATGACATAAAAAGCCTCTTTCAAAAACTACAGTCCTCTTGTAAAGGTTTGTAGTTTTTGCTTTTACTACAGGCATCAATGTTTTTTTCATAGACCTTGTCCTGCTGGACCTCATAAGTGAAAAACTACAAACCCTTACAAAAGGTTTTTGGACCAGGTCACTAAGTTCATCATATCTAAAAAAAATAAATAAATCCAATTACAGAAACTTATCATCATGAATGCATTAATATTAAGAGGGATAAAGTTTCTCCTTCACTTTGAGCTTCACAGCACTCATCTGTTGCTGCGTGAGAGAGTTTTGAGACGAATGTGGGACACTTACAGCCTGAGAGGTTCGATGGTGATAGGGAGAGAGTTGCGCGAGTTACCCCCCGCCTCGGTGAGGAACTCTGGAGGGTGCTCAAACAGCATGGAGTGAGCCCTTTGAGAGCCATCAGGGTTGGGCTGAGCGGGACCAGGGCTGTTCAGGGCCCTCTGGATGAGGATGTGCAGCGGGATGGCGGGAGGCTGGCTGGGAGGCTCTGTGGTGGGGCTGGGGGGGTCGGTTTGAATAGCGGGCACGGGAACAGAGTTGGGAGGCTGGAGCGATCGAACTCTGGGAGGAGACGGAGGGATGTGGGACGGAGGTGAAGGCAGGGGGTTGAAGGCCTGAGGAGCTGCTGTGTCATCACCGCTCTCCCCTTTCTGGGCAGCGGGGGGCATCTGTGCGGGAGCAGAGGCCGGGTCGCTGGTGGGAGATTCAGGAGCCTGACTTGGAGGAGAGGGGTCGACGGCATGGCGCTTGGTGACTGGGGTCATCCTCTTGGGTGGTGTTGGGGGAGAGCGTTTAGCAGGCGCTGGCACTATGATGACACCACTGCCAGCTTGTGAAAGCTCCGCTGTTACAGTCAGAGAAAAATAAAGTTATTAACAGTGAGGGATTATTCTTATTCAAGCCAGGGGGGGTCACAACTCTCTGAATCTCTCATTTGATTTCTGTCTGTTTTTGTGAGCAAGTAGATTATTCTTCAGTTTTGGTCCTCTGTTTATTTAGCCAAGGGTAGTATGAACTCATTGTAATACAGTTAAAACTACACAGAAGCCATGTTTACAACTCTCTATCTTATTAGCTTTTAATTTGGCAACGTTAAGTCAATCTTGTACGTAGAAATCACGAAAACCTTCACCAAGATTTGAGGTACTTAACTGCAAAAACTGAAATCTGAGCAAGTGCTTATGATTTATATCCAGCATAAACTATCTTATTAGACGATACCAGTATCGGAAATTGCTACAATACTGCCAAAAATGCTGGTGTCGGTATCGGCGGATCCTGAAGTCCAGGCACCGATACCATGTACTTTATTAAACTGGAAATCGAATGTTTGGCTCTGTTAAACTCTGGAACAGTCTTCACACCTGTTGACGCGAGACTTTGAGCTAAGCTAACTAGCAAAATCATGTTAGTGGTGTGGCAATATTTCACCCTGGATGCCTCTTTACTGTTGTATTTAAAAATAAATGTTAAAATAAATGGCTTTAATTTCCTGCATTTATTCACGTTTTACAAAGGGTTTAAACTGAGCCAGACGATACCAAAATGATCATATCAGTCATGCAGGCACAGTATGATATTTTTTTATAACATACTGGCATCGGATAGGTACTCAGTATTTGAACATTTCTAATTAGACTTATCAACTTCATTTATTGACAAGTCCAGAAAAATGTCTTATTTCAAGATGTGATATTTCAAAACAACACCTGCAACAATTGTTGGTAAAGAGTAAAAATAAAACCTGCCAACGAGCGAAGAAAAATGCACTTGTCAACTTCCTTTTATGAAAACATTCTTCTTTTTTCAAGAAACTTGATAAGTAAATTCATTTTCTTATCTTAAATACTTTATCAGGCTGGATTATCTGTCTTGGTAATATAGTGCGCTCTCAAAATGTAGGCCTTCTTGGTCTCCAAAAGTAACATGGGAGTTGGACCCTTTAAATATCAGGCTCCTTCTTTTTTAAAATTATTTACTGGTTGAGGTCTTGGGGGCAGGAACCCTCCCTATTTTTGAGCGCAAACCTAAAACTTTCCTTTTTGATAAAGCTTATAGTTGGAGCTGGATGAGGTTTGAACCAACTCTAAGTTATGCTGCTATAGGCTTTGACTGTTGGTCGGTGGCTCCTGTTTCTCTTTCTCCTCTATCTGTCAGTCTAACTTCTATCTTAATAGAGCATTGTAGTTATTACTTTGGATCTCTCTCCTCTCTCTCGCTAACAATGTCATTACGGTCTCAGCAAATGTCTGTCTGACATGAGTCTGGTTCTGTCTGAAGTTTTTGCCCATTAAAGGGAAGTTGTTCCTACATTAAATATTATTGACATTAAGAGGTCATGTTAATATTTTTTTAAAGTGACTTGAGATAACGTCTGTCCTGATTTGCACTGTACAAATAAAGATTTATTGAAACTATTCTTACCTCTTTGTAAGATATCTTTGAGCAATCAGGCATCATTTGTTATTTAATATATTGAAATAAGACATTTTTTGGACTTTTCAGGTGAATGTGGCTCATATCAAGTCTAACAAGATAATTTTGACTAAATATTAGACACAAACACTTCTCCGATTTCATTTTTTAAGGTGTCTGATTGCCGACAGAGGAACACAGATGACAGAATAAAAAGTTTAGACACAATTTGATAGAAAATAAGCTAAATTATTGTCATCATAAGCAGAGTAAACAACTTAACTGGAACACTGGTAATTTGTTTGGGGGAGTTGTTGCAAATCAGGATTTGTGCATGAAAATGTTTTCATCAATGGGTTTGGGTTTTGATTTAACCAAATTGTTGGACACGGAAAGAAGAAAACTTATAATAGAATTGCTCATCCATCCATTCTTTGAATGATACGTTCTGTGTTGATGATTACAATCTCTTTCAAATGAAGAATCAAAATTGTGACACCCCCTAATAGAAAAAAATACATTTCAAAAAACAGTTTGCATCACAACATGGAAATGCAAGTGACATCAGGCAAAGTTAGTTTTATAAACAAAAAACAAGCAAAGAGGCCAATTATGGCTTCAGACGGGGAGAGAAGAGCACAGTCCTGTTACTGTGGAGGGTGACACACAAAATGAAAGCACGGATGTGTCAGCAGTCTTTAGTGGACTTTAATTAAGATGACGCACACTCCTGCACATTAGATATCAGGACAGAGTCCATGCAGTCCTTTTTTTGCTGAGTCAAGTTAGTCCATGCACTGAACTACTACTGTTAAAATGGAGCAGAGCTTTTTCATTAGGGATGAGCATGGTGAGTCCATCAGACCGTTCTGCAGGCTGTTTTAAGATGCACTGTGATCAGGCAGCCTGCTGGGTACCTGAGCAGGTCTGGCAGCCCCTGTGGCGCATGTACACGGGGAGAGAGAGGTAGAGGCCGAGCTCGCTCTGCCGTCTCCAGCTGGTCCAGTAACAAGGCTGCCTGACTCTAGAGCCTCTGTTCAATGAGGAGGCTGGCAGAAATGAGTGGAGATGTCAGGGATAGGGCTGGGTTTACATTCCAAGCTAGGAGAGAATTTATTTAGGTGGGGGGGCGCATAGATAAGTCCGTGCTGGTTTGATACCGACCAGGAGTAGAGTATGCACCCATTTGTTGATGTTATAGAGGATCTGTGCTGATAAAACTCAGAAAACAAGATAGGGATAAGAAATACTGTTATTACTCATCCTAGTTATACAAAATGATGTCATTTTCGGATTACAACATTATGGCTCAGCAGTTACAGTAAAGCTTTCTTTATGGGAGAGTGAAAAGGAAACTTCATTCCCCTTTTGTTTCTCTACTCTACACTGCACAAACTGAAATCTCAGCAAGTCATTATATCTTATTTTTTTGGTTAAAATTGTCTCACTGCTCTTGGTATGATCTACATTCAACTGAGAGATCCAGGAAAATGTCTCATTTCAAGGTATTTAAAGACAAAAATGAGGTCAGGTTTGCTTGCGACAAGTTGAAACAATCTGCCAGTGGGATAACACAAATCTGCTTCTTTAGTTTCTTGAAATTAGAAGAAACTTTTTTTCTCAGCCCACTGGCAGTTTTTTTTTCTTGTATCAAGCAATTCAGACCTCATTTCTGTCTTTAAATAACTTAAAATATGACATTTTTCCGGGCTCGTCAGTTGAATGTGGCTCGTATCGAGAAAAACAAGACAATTTTTACTAAAAAATAAGACAAAATGAGTTGCTTAGATTTCTGTTTTTGCAGTGTATCTTTAATGGTGACAGCATTTAACAAATATTTAAATTTAAACTACCATAAAATTATGTTCTAAACAGAGGATTTTACTTTTACGGCTATATTTCTTTATTTCTTGTGTTAGAATAGAAAATTGAATTAAATTTTAAGATACCAGGCTGTAAATATGTATGAAGTAAAGAATGCATCTATCACATTAAAGAGGAGTGAAACATCCAAGTGCCTTTTTCTACAGAGGCTGCTTGAATTAAATCAGCACGTGTTTGCATATGTGTGTGTGTATGTGCCTTTTTACAGTAAACACAACACTCCAATCATGTCAAAGTCCATTACAAAGTAATCTCTGAGCGCCAATAAGACATGCCTCTCTGCACAAGCACATACCGTGAAATGTGACAGTGAGAAATGAAATCTACTAACATATGTATGAAAACGCAGCCTAACAAACGCTGCAGCAATGAGGCCCAGCCACAGATCCTGTTACAAAGAGACCGCAACGAGGATGGGCTGGAAATGGGCACAGCTGCAGCATGCTGGGACAAAGGATGAATACATGAAAATATAACTAAAAAGCCAATCAGTTTCTGTCTAACCTCCAGAGAAGTGCTGTTGTTGCAAAAACGCTACAAAGACAAGCTGGTACGTGTTTTCTCCTCAGAGGCCGACTGAACCTGCACAGCTGCAACACTCTGGAAAACACCCACAGTTCAGAGTCAGGAGCTGCAGGCTCTCCCCTGGATCCTTTACAAACAGTTTAAGATCATCATTAGATGCTTTTTTGATGAGGATATTTCGACACGTATACGTATACAACTCAATATCCACTGACATGTTCATCTGAAGGTCACCACTTTACAGGGTCACTCTTTCAACTGTAACACCGGGGTGCAACACAAAAAAGAAACCTTCAGCTTCACAAAGTAGTGCCCCTTTGGCAGGGCTCTTTGCAGGTGTAAATTATTTAACACAGAACTTAATTTACTCTCTAGTTCCTGCCGAGACAAAAAGCACATTGTTTTTTTAAAAACTCACGAGTTCCCAGAAAAAGTTCTCATGATTGAAAGCGCATTTTGAAACTGGTGTGGGGAATATTTGGGGTAAGGATGTAATCAAGAGCTTTTGATCCACCAGAGGATGAAGCATAATAAAAGCACTTTTCACCAGACACAATGAGATGAAGTAACGTAGGTAAAAAACTTTGAAAGTTTGTATCATAGTTTAGTGGCCGACTACATTTCGCACTACTCAAAGCCAAGTACTCTGAGACGTATTGGTACTGTGTAACATCCTGGTTCTGTCCCACCAGTGCTCATCTACCGCCCCAAACCTCGCCAAGCAGAGAAAACGAGCTTACTTCTGCTTTTCTTTCCCCTTTCTATCAGACAGTCAAGCTCCAGTGTCCACTATTGCTACCAAAACAATCACAGACACTGTTTGCTAAACTTCGTCAGCAGGTGTGGTGATATCATAGAGACTTCAACATGCCATAAATCAATCCGACCTGATCTGGAACAAATTAGCATTTAAACATAACCTATTATAATGCTGATAATCTCATTTAAAATTGGGGATTATGATCAAGCCTGTATCTAGATATCAGACTTTTTCAAGATCACTTAAAAAAGTCCTTACAGTCCCTTTAATGCTAAATCAACATAGAAACGAGAGGTAGAATATTTTGTAAACAAGAGGAACAGCTTAATCTCTGTTCAACTTCATCAAACAAATATTCTGATACAGTTTTGAAGCTGCTTCACTCACAATTTCAAAAACAGCCCAATATATCAGTCAATCATAAATCTTCTTAAACCTAGACCTCATGTTTTTTTAGTTATATTCGGAGAAATCCCCAAAGGCAATGTACTCATGGAATGTCAGATTTTGCCACTTGCAGGCTCAGGCTGGTACTCTGATACTCTTGGGGTGTGATAACATTTCAAGATGATTGGAGTGAGTAACTGAAGGGAGAAAAATGTTATTCTAACCAGATACGGAAGCTAAATAAGCCATTTGAACTTGATGTTCAGGTGGTATGTATCTCTGTGTTGCTTTTGGGTTTAAAACACATGGCTCATATTTAACACAAACAGCTGTGGCAGTTAAAGGCTGGTAGCTTGTGAGTTTTGAAGGTAAAATTACTGTTTTCATCATCGAGTCTGCTTCAAATAGAACGATTTAGCTGCTGTTAAGGTCTTAGCTGAGCAAACAGCTCTGTTTCTGCATTTGTTTGAAAATGTAGTCAGATACTTACAGGTCTAAGCCTGTGAGTGGTGAAAAAAGCACTTTAAGTAGACTTACTCTAAGCAGGGTGCATTTCTACCTGACAGATTACATTACAGCTAACAAAAGAGCCTTTGTTAGGCTCTCTTATCAGTGGGTTTATCAGCCTCTTAACACGGCAACAGTTAATAAGGAATAACTTAACACCTGCCCTGGGGGAAGATATCTTGTCCCTGAGGTGCTACTTCACTCCTGTGGTGCAACCTGTTTACAGTGATATAAAAAGACTGGAACATTTTTTTGAATAAATTTGAGACTAAGACTCTGCAGAAGTGATGGTCTGAATCTAATAAATGATCTGTACGTTTTACCAAATACCTTCCTTATCTGCATTTAACTTGAAAAAAGTGGATTTCTGTGGTTCCCGGTGCTTTTCTTACCAAAGCAGCTTTTTAATCCCCTAAAACAGAAGAAGCAGACTACAACAAACTCACCAAGCAGTGCAGGGTTGCTGTTGCGGTTGGAGGGTTTAGGTGGAGGGACAGGAGGCTGTTTGGCGTGGGGAGGAACAGGGGGCGGTGTGTCAGAATCAGCTGAGGAGGAAATGGCGTGGTGGAGCCGAGATGGGTCCTCCACTAGGAGGGAGACCGTCCTGGGGGGCTTTGCCACGGCTACAGCAGGAGAGGAGGAAGCAGAGGAGGTGGAGGAGGCGGAGGAGGAGGAAGAGGAAGAGGAGGATGGGGTTGAATTTCTGCCGGTCTCAGTGGAAGAAGAGGTGAGAAATTTAGGGGGGAGAAGGGCCTGTTTGGGTGGGGGAGGTTCCTGCTGGGAGTCTTGTGATGGATGAGGGTTGGGAGCGAAGCGGACACCAGCGGATTCTACAGAGGAGGCACACACATGGACACAAACACATGAAGACACACATTAAAGGAGGGTGTCACAGCAACAACAAAAACAACAAAGCACACACTGTGTCTTTAATGTAAAGACAAAGTCAGGATCAGGGAAAGGTGACGACACGCACTAACACTGAAGAAAGAGCTTTCACAGGTTTAACTCTCATCATGCGTCTACAGGTGTGAGGTTAAAATGAATCGGACAGATTGAAGTTCACACGGTGCACAGGGAGCAGATCAAAGCAGCGTCGGGGTCTGATGTGTTCTTGAAATCCCTGAATCAAAGCTGCATGTTTACTCAGGTTCCTCATGGAGTTACAGGCCTCATTATTCCTGACAGACTCACGGCTCACATCTAAAATGATCTCACAGTATCACCTGAAGACTCTGTTAGTACATGTGTTAACATCTCAAGATCAAAACAATAAAACTGTTCTGTATCCACTAGACTAAGCGTATACTTTCTTACCTACAGATGAGCCTGACGCTGCACAGAAGTCCAAGAGTCACAGATATATTTACTTACATTAGAGAGTAGGGATGCAAGATATTGGATTTCAGGCGGATATATGATATTCCAATACTTTACTACTCATTTAGGCGATTACCTATATGAATATTTTTTACCACACACCTACACTGCAAAAACTGAAATCTAAGCAAGTCATTATGTCTTATTTGTAGGAAAAATTGTCTTATTGTTCTTAATTTGAGCCACTTTCACCAGACCAGGTCATAAAAATGTCTTATTTCAAGTTTTTTTAAGACAAAAATGAGGTGTAAATTAGAGATGGGCCGATACCATTTTTTTACATTCCGATCCGATCCGATATTTTAAAATTTAATTGTGCCGATACCCGATACTTACCGATACTGTAGGCAATAAAGTAAAACCATTGACTTTATATAGCAGTGAAACACAAATAAAAATGTCTCAATTTCAAGCCATTTGTTAAATAGCGTTGCAACAACCTGAGTGCAATATGTAATGGCATTGTATGAAAATGGTATGAAAATTTGAGCTCGCGGTTATTGTGACCAAAATTACCACGGTTTTCGGTATTATGTGTTCAATATGTTCAGAAAGCACTGACAGACCTAAACAAACTAAAATAGTTGAAAACAATCTAACTGTGTTGATTATATTTCAAAATTGTGGGCAAAACCTTATCAAAAGTGCAACTATTAACATCATAGGTTCAGCATGTAAACAGCTGTTTTCGCCCGACTGTGCCGCAGAAACACGTTCTGCAGAGCAGATCGCACCAAACAGGAAAAAGCCTCGAGACAAAGCATCCGATCATTTCAAAATAAAACACCATGTTCCTGCTCCAAACTTGAGCAGACACTTGAGAATAACTAATGTAGGGAGCAGGAACATGGTGTTTTATTTTGAAATGATCGGATGCTTTGTTTGTTTCGAAGCTTTTTCCTGTTTGATACGACCTGCTTTGCAGAATGCGTTTCTGCGGTACNTTTACATTCCGATCCGATCCGATATTTTAAAATTTAATTGTGCCGATACCCGATACTTACCGATACTGTAGGCAATAAAGTAAAACCATTGACTTTATATAGCAGTGAAACACAAATAAAAATGTCTCAATTTCAAGCCATTTGTTAAATAGCGTTGCAACAACCTGAGTGCAATATGTAATGGCATTGTATGAAAATGGTATGAAAATTTGAGCTCGCGGTTATTGTGACCAAAATTACCACGGTTTTCGGTATTATGTGTTCAATATGTTCAGAAAGCACTGACAGACCTACAACAACAACAGCAACAGCAACTATTAACATCATAGGTTCAGCATGTAAACAGCTGTTTTCGCCCGACTGTGCCGCAGAAACACGTTCTGCAGAGCAGATCGCACCAAACAGGAAAAAGCCTCGAGACAAAGCATCCGATCATTTCAAAATAAAACACCATGTTCCTGCTCCAAACTTGAGCAGACACTTGAGAATAACTAATGTAGGGAGCAGGAACATGGTGTTTTATTTTGAAATGATCGGATGCTTTGTTTGTTTCGAAGCTTTTTCCTGTTTGATACGACCTGCTTTGCAGAATGCGTTTCTGCGGTACAGTCGGGCGAAAACAGACTCGCAGTGAAACAGTTGTTGCTGCTGTCAGTGTCTCCTGAAACAGGCGCTCAGTGGCGCGCGCTGAGGGAAGGCTCTGACTGAAAAGAGCGGAGCTCAGCGCAGCGCGCGGCACTGACGTTCAGCGGAGCAGACGCTTCATGTGTGAATCTGGGATTTTATTAGAGGGATGATAATATGCTGAGCGCTGTGGACTCCTGCTGCCGCCATGATTCAATTTCTAATCTCAATAAAGTTCAAACGGAGGCTACACAGTGCACCTGCGCAGCTAGTTGAGGAGATTCTGATCAAGATGGGAAACCACGGTTTTTGAGATGACGACGGTAATTGACAATTGTAGTTGTTTAGCCTGGAGTTGTACCAGCTCCCCGTGTTCTTACTATTCGTGCTCGCTATTTAGATGCTTGATCAAATTGGTGGTATTGTACGTCGAAAAGCTCTTTCCACCCCTCGGAACCATTGTTTCACACACATTGCACTTTGCGTGGCTACTTTTCGGCGTCTCAACTGAAAAGAAATCCTCACTTGAGAAGCCATGCTGTGCCGCTCACAACCAAAACACCCCTCTCCCTCTGTTCTGCCAGCGTGCTTGCACTGCCCTGTGTGTGTGCGTCATCACGTTAAGACTACGCCTCCTGCACATGTGGTGTGTGAGTGAAGGAACGCTGCAGGCTGCAGCACAGGCCGCTATTTGTTTAATATCGGATCGGGTTTCATGCCTCATGCTCCGATACTTGCCGATACGTAAATTAATTCAGATCGGCACCCGATACCGATACTATATCGGTATCGGGTCAAAAAAAATCTGCCAATGGGATAAGACGAATTCGCCCGGGAAGTTTCTTGAAACTAGAAAGATGTCTTAAAACAAGAATCTTTTATCTTATCCCATTGGCAGATTTTTTTTACTTGTTACAAGCAATTTACACCTCATTTTTGTCTTTGAAAAACTTGAAATGAGACATTTTTATGACCTTGTCTAGTAAATGTGGCTCAAATCAAGAATAGTTAGACAAATTTTACTAAAAATAAGACATAATGACTTGCTTAGATTTCAGTTTTTGCAGTGTAATTGTGGAGATCATCAACTCTCTTCTGTATTGGAATAAATAAATAGTAACATGGTGCTTCTCTTGTCACGTTTGTTGCAAATTATTCATTTTTTAGCACTTGGGGCATTCAATCAAGTAAGCAGTAACCAATTATAACAGCAGAAATGTATTGATTAAAATGTGCATCTCTACAAGAAGTAAAGGTTGTAAAGGAATTATTACCCTAAAAGCAGAGGGTGTTTATTTGGATGAAATTAGTGTTTGACTGGTCAAAGAAGGAGATTTATGGAAACAAACAGGGGTCAGTCTGATTAGTAACAATGACATGAATATAGTGCGCAATATTATAACAGATGCTGAGCTCGAAACATAATAACTTTTTGCCCAAGGTGTCACAATTTCACATCTTGGGTGTGACTAACTATTTTTTTTCTCTACATTATCAACCAGTGATTGCATTTTGGCTTCCATTCATTTTTTTAATTACATTTCGGGTCATTGTTACATATCAGTCTCTATCAAACAGGTGAATGTAACATGTAACATAGAAGGCACTTTGAGCACTCAGGAGACAAGAGCCAGTGCCACACAAACAGATTTCACTGACACCCTGTGTAAGTTATAGACCTCAACAGAGTTAACAAGAAAAAAAAGACAAATGCTAACTGAAGTTAGTTGGTTTGATTTGCCTAAGACTTGATAATGTGGCACTATTTTGCTGCTGCTTGTAACATCACAGTCAGGGAAAGTATAGGACAGAATGATGATTTTACTATCCCACAAACCTCTCTTACTAAGTTACAAATAAACTTTGGGAAACAACTTTACGCCACCACAAATCCTGCTCTATCTCTGCATACACTGTGAGATACAGAAGGGGAGTGTACTCGGAAGGTTTGCCGTGTATAAAGGCTTTCCCCTTTGATCAACATGGCATTCAACTCCTTTGCTTGAAATCTTGAAGCTTTCTTTCTGTTATTGACCGTGTGAAAGTGCAGAATCGACGACAAAACATTGGAGCAGAAAACTGTTTCGCTGGGTCTCGAAGATCAATTCTCATTAAGTCACTCTTAATAATTAAAAAAGGGCATCGAGCTTTTTTAACTTGTGTAAATGTCACTTCAATGTGGAAAGACAAGTCTAGAAACCTGGAAATGAGACAAAACTGAAATGAAGTTCAGGCATTCACTAATCAACCCCACATTACGGTCTTCAGGGAAATTAATGCATTATAACTTCACACCAGCACCACAGAAACATTCCATCTAAAGTCCATGGGGAGTGAGAGCTTTCTGAGTACAAGATGAACTTTTCTGAACTGTGCAGTTTTGCTAGGATTATTGTTCAAGTATTCTGAGGTGAGGATTAGATTGTAGAAAGGGTCATTGAAAGTACAGGGGTCAGTAAAGGTGCAAAGCTATGTGGTTCTGCATATGGCATGAGAATATTCACTTTAGTCATTTTACTTTGTTCACTCCATGTGTCCACAGAATTAGCTCCTCTCTAGGGCTGAAATTAACAATTATTTTTGCTGTTGACTAATTTCTTGATTATTTTTTTCAATCAATTTATTAATCATGATCAATTTGTTTTTTACAGTGTGAGCTTAAGTCAGCTCCATCGGATAAACGTCCTTTTTCTATTTCGTTCGCACATGACTCTGACTTTGAGATTTTTGACCAAATAGGGCTTCCATACAGTATACAGGAACCTCATGCAGAGAAGCAGCTCCTGAATACCTGCACTGAGGATTTTTTTTTTTTTCTGTCTGTGGAAGTTATGACAAGCTCATAGAGAGTAGTCACTGTGCTAATTGCGTTAGCCTGTCAATGGGATTTCCCCCTGATGTTAGCATTGAGCTAGCAGACTTTCGCTGGTTAAGAATAACCTTCCTTTGAACAAGGCTGGTTATATTCAATGGTTATAATCAAATCTTTTTTTTTTTTTCTCAGTATCATACAACCCTATTGTTATTGTTAAGATCTACTACTTTTGGTTTGTACTCTAGTTTTCCGCTACCTTTGTGTGTTTAATCTAAAAAAATGACCAAATCAAGAACAAAGGTCTCTCATTCATCAAGAACTGTTTGGTTTGCTACCAAGCTCTGCACCTATGTTCAGGGCGAGCAGAGTAGTCCTCACTTTTAAAGAGTTATGGGAGTTTTTCTGACTGAAATGTATTAATTTTGTGAACTGTTTTCCATCAAAGTATTTAGTGACACAGCACCTCATGCAGTGAACTGAAATTATAGATGGTCATTCTTGCCCAATGTCTGATGTTTGAATCAACCTTATGACAACAACATTAACCCCGTTAAGTCTGACCTATCAAAAAATAGTCTGAAAATTCCAATTTTTTTGGAACTAAGATGTTTATCAACCCTTTTAACAAAATCCACCAAAAAATATTGCTTCATTATTTTATTTATGATTTATTTCTTGTATCACATTTGACATACTAGGCAATTTTGCATACTGTTTTATCTATTTCATTCAAGTTTTTTAGTAATTATGCATTTGTTTCATGCAGAAAACAGTTGTTTTTATTTCTTTTTAACATGTAACTATTTTGAGGTTATTCTCGCTGCACCTTCTTGAAAATCAAGCAATGATTTTCCTGAAAATAGGTGAGTGGATGATTTCATGAGAGACATTTTGAAAAGGGCCAAAATACAACTTCAGCTGACTGTAGTGATATGAAAATCTTCAAGGTGGTAGAATTTTCTTTTTTTTTTTTAAACAGTAATTTAAAGAAGAAAATTATAATTTTGATGAGATAGAGGTCTATGAGCTCATGTATCAAATATGATGCAATTGGCTTCATAGGGTTAAAAACAATAACATGACTTGTACACTATTGAATTTCTGTGTGGGTAAATTTTTAAAGTTGTTGTATTAGATTATGTCAACTAATCATTGCAGCCCTGCTCTTCACTGACTTTGGTTGGCATTGTTTCTGTAGTGTTGAAGTGTTGTCTGTTTTTGATGCAGCTGGATTTACCTGAGCGTTCTCTGAACTCTGTAGTTGGCATGTACCGGGGCAGAGTGCTCCTCCTGTCAGACTCTGAGGCCGGGCGAACTTTTTTGCTGTCTTCAGACGAGCTCTTCTGTAGAGGAGGCCTCAAGTCCATCTCAGAAGCCGGCCTGACGATAGGCCGAGAGTCCTCCACAGACCGCTGCGGCTCAGGCCTCTCCCTCCTCTCCTTGTCCTCTCTCTTCTCCTGCTCGTCCCGTCGCTCTCTCTCGTCTCTCTTGGCCCAGTCTTCCCGTCTGTCCCTGTCCTCTCGTCTGTCTCTGTCATCCCTCCTGTCGCCGTCATCTCTGTCTGCTCGTACGTCTCTTCTCTCTCTGTCTTCTCTCTCCCTGTCATCCCTCCTGTCCCTCTCGAGCCTTCGATCCCTGTCGTCTCCCCTGTCTCTCCTTTCCCTGTCATCGCGATCTCGTCTTTCCCTGTCATCCCGGTCTCTGCGCTCCCTCTCGTCCCGTTCCCTCCTCTCCCTCTCGTCCCGATCCCTCCGTTCTCTGTCGTCTCTGTCTCTCCTGTCCCTCTCGTCCCGATCTCTCCTTTCCCTCTCGTCCCGATCCCTCCGTTCCCTGTCGTCTCGGTCTCTTCGCTCCCTTTCGTCCCGGTCCCTCCTTTCCCTGTCGTCTCCCCTGTCTCTGCGCTCCCTCTCGTCTCGATCCCTCCTGTCCCTGTCGTCTCGGCCCCTGCGGTCTCTATCGTCCCAGTCCTTGCGCTCTCTCTCGTCTCTGTCCTTCCTGTCGTCTTGATCTCTTCTGTCTCTTTCTGCTCTGTCATCTCGCCGGTCTCTGTCGTCTTTCCATTCACGTCTTTCCCTGTCCTCCCTCCGATCTGCTCCATTATCTCTTTCCCTGTCCTCCCTGTTCTTCCGTCGGTTGTCCTCCCTGTCATCTCTGGCATCTCGTCGCTCATCCCTGCGGTATCTGTCATCTGGCGGCGGTCCTCTGGGTAAAGACCCGGCTCTTTTATCAGCGTCTGACGGCAGACGGCTCCTTCTGTCGGGGTCAACAGAAAGCCGTGCATGAGAGTCCACATCTAAAGGTGCCCGGTTACTTCGGGAAGCATCGGACGGCGCTCTGCCACGGCGCTCGTCTGCTTGGGGCGGCCTCAGGGCATTCCCCTTTATGTCAGATTCCCCTCGGGACACTCTTGAACTCGCCTCCGACATCCTGTCAACATCCATGGGTACAGGATGCCCATTTTTCACAGGTGGAGCTTTCAAGTGGTTCACATCATTGCTCTCTGTCATGAGAAGATACAGGAATTAAAACACAAGACGGGGGTAAAATTATTGATGGAATGTTTCTAAATCAGAAAATCATTCTAATTTGGATCTACCATTTTCTGAGATATCCTTTAAAACCCCTCTGGCAATCAGCTCTTGGCGACTCTTTCTAACAGAGATCTTTCTTTCCAAGGCTGGAAAAAGGAGGGAAGTATCAATAAGTGTGCAAAATTTAAAGCACAAAAGAGATAAGCATGTAAAAGTCAGCTTACCTATTGAAGTCTGAGCAAACTTTTCGCTCTGCTTCTTCTTTCTCCACTTCCAGGGCTTGAAGATCCGCCCCATTTTGGAGAACTTTCCTTTACGCTTTGTCTGAGGCGATCCTCCTCCAGAGCCGGCCTCTTCGCTCTGAGCCGTGTTGTTTTGCATGTCGACCTCATCGTCTGTATAAACAGGAAAAAGCGGGAGACAAAAGTCGATTTATAGTAAGAATTAATACTCAGATAATACTATATTACTTGACAAAAACTTAAGATTCACCCTTAGAGCAACAGCAATCAACAAAAACATGCTAGTTTGTAGAATGAATCATTTTCCCTCCTCATTTCAGAGCCTGACAGTTCAGTTTAATTGTATGAGTGCAACACTCAGATGCTTTTCCACCTCAAACAATCCCTGCTTGAACTTTAGACACACCAGATGCTCTGAACAAATAGCCTTTCATTAATCTACCACACTTATTTTTTTCAAAACTTCATTGCAATAAAGCATTATTTTTCTGATTGTGTCATACTTTATGGTTGTGAATAACCTACATATACTCCTGGCTTATCACAGCGTTCTTAGGAAACCTCTATTAAAAGACTGACATACTGGAATTTGATCCTTGCTGTTTTAACTGCACACACCCAGTGAACAACTGCTGTGATGGTGACACATTTTGTTGGTAAAAATAAAGCCAGAGAAACAATCATCGTTCTTCCATAATGTTAATTTTGATATATGCATTAAAGAGGGGTTATTGTGCCTTTTTTCAAGTCTTTCTTTTGTCCCTCTGGTGACCCTGTAATAGTTTTACAAAAAAGGAAAAAGAAAAATATGTATATTTTCCTCACACTGTTGTTTTGATAAACTCTCATTTCAGCCTTTGATTGACACACTTTGTTAAACCCTCTCTCTCTTTAAAGCTCCCTACTCCACGAAGCCCTTTCCTCTTAGATTAGATAATTTGTTCTAGGGCTAGGAAATTAAATGCAAATTACATTAAATCTCAATACGGCCTGCTGCAATATCCTAATCCCAGACAGTCCAGTATTGCTTCAACCTCAAATGTGTCAAAATACCAGTAGATTTTTTTATGCTCGACACCAGTGTTACTCAACTCCACAAACCAATGAGAAAAATTACTGGAGAGTACCTTTGCAGGAGACATGAGGTTGGTGGTAAAAAGTGGTGAAAAGTGGCAAGAAGAAGCAATGAAAATAAAAAAATTTGAGATTACTCTGGGGGGGTATACAAAATTCCCTGACTTTTTGAGCATGTATAGGGGACCATATTTGAGGTCAAAGGCACGGTGCGGAAAAAAAGAAAGAGCAATACTTTTTATTTAAAAAAAAAAAAAAAAATCATTAAAAATCAACCGTGCATGTCACATAGTCATGAGTGGTATCACTGAAATGCTCTAAGGTCACCGGTCTTGATTATTCACTTTTTGGCCACTTTACTTGCTGTTTTTTATTTATTTTTATTTTTTTCACTTTGCCTCAGGTTACAACAGGTCCTCGCCCAGACCATTGGTCTTTGAGCTCGGGCCCTAATAAGTTCAGGGTGGGAAAAATATTCAAAAAGCAGCAAAAAGGGTAAAAAGGGGAGAAACCTGGATTAATTGGATTAAAGGTTAAATATCAGACCAAGAATTCCTAAGAAAGTATCTACAAATAATCACTGGATATCAATCACTATAAAAACAAAACAAGCTTGTATAACATGACTCATATACAGCCCTTCAGTCTGGCATGTCTATATTTCAAAAGACCATTATCAATGTATTAACATTACGGATAAAAAAAGTCCCTTCTATGTGGACGCAGCCTCATCAGGTATTCACATCCACAGCTCTGAGCCTCTGCTTTAATCAACTGTCATAATAAAAAAGCAAAGCTCAAAACAAGGTTGGCCCAAATTCCACTCCTGCTTAGCTGTCTCAGCTATCACCATGGAGCCAGACTGTGAAATATGGGCACAGTTTTTCTGCTGTTATTTACACAGTGGTGAGAATGAATGTGACTTTGGCCATAGCAGTGATATGTTCATGTAACATCTTCTTCATTTGTCTTCTCACTGACAGTACAAACAGAAGAGCTCAGGTGGTTTAATGTGAATAAAAGTGAGTGGAGTTACAGAAAAGCAGACAGCAGCTGTGGTTCAAAAGTTGGTCTCGAGCTGTTGAAAACCCACCGACAGAAACTACTGGGTGTGAAACAACCGGTGCAATTCTTGGCTGATGAGTCGTGCAGCAGCAGTTGCACAACAGACCACAAAGCCGTGCAGAAGGTCTGCGGCGTAAGAGCGAGAGAGAGGGAGTGGAGGGGAGGGAGGGGTGGGGGCTGGAGGACGGTGAGCTCATTTTCACATCACCTCACAATGTGCTATCAAAATACACAACACCCAGGAAAAACCAACACTACACCACACACACAGACTTTATACCCTCAGTAAAGTGTTAGACAGTTCAAGGCAATTTACAAGACAGTTTACAAGAAGTGTGACAGAGTTAGGGCGCACTTTCATCATTCATTCATGTAAAAGGTGATCATAAAAACCTTCACAGCAGACCGCCAAAATAAAAGTGGTTTCTGTTCTTCATGTGATGTCATCTTTTCCCCTAAAAAGTAACTGTAGATTTAGAATAAAAAATACCCCTTGAAAATACTTATACTAAAATAAGAATTCATCAGACTTCAGGCTAACCAAGTGTACGTTGAATCAAACTTAAAGTGCACGTTTTGTTGAAATTGTAAAATGTAAGAATGTTAAGGGGGAGTATTGTGATTTTTGTTTATTTTTTAGGCTTGATACTGTCCCTTTGCTACTCCTCTCGTAGCTACGATTAACAGCTCAAGAAAACACCTATATTTCTCATTTTGGTGTTTTAGGAAACCCTTATTTAAGCCTCTGTCTGAACTCTTTGTTTAGCTGCTGTCCCTTTAAGGCTCCTGACTTCACAAACCCCCTTCTTTCTGATTGGCCAGCCCTCTAGAGGCCCTGGGGACGGAGCTGCTGGCAAATCTCTATGTTTTAGGCCCGCTCCTTTCAAACCCTCATGAACCAGTATCCTTATTTGATGACCTTAAACTTCATCGTTACGCAAGTCTCGTGAAGATTGTGCGCTTTTTTTTTCCGAAACAAAGCATTTGATCGGTTACAAAAATTCAGGGAATTCTGTCAGATATGAGTAAAGGTTTTGAAATCTGAACATGTCTGGTATGAAAATATAGAATTGGTATGGGAACTTAAAAATATGGGGATTGAATGTGTATTTTTTCTTCAATTTTTAAGACAACAGATAAAGCTAGCTCATTACCGTTTTCAAAATATAAAACTAATAATATTAGTGGTTCATACCTTTTTTTTTCCTTTTTGCAAATAAAGTGAATACCTTTAAAAATAAATGAAAGAAAAGTAATGAGGCTCTAACAATAATCAAAGGTAATTTTATTAATTGAATGGAAAAATGTCCAGTTCTGAGGACAATCAATAACAAAGTTGTAAACCGGGGGGATGTTGTTATGCAACACATGCTGTTTTTGTTAAAGATTCACATACAGCTGCCGTTAAGTTTTTTTAGAGGCAAATCCGAACATACTCCAAAAATCAGAGAGGTTGCGAAAATTACAACCACACGTGCAAGTTGTAACCTTTAGTGCTTGTGTTCCTGTTAATACTCACATTATGTTTGTGTTTGTAGTTAGTAGTACATAAATCAGGAAGCACAGGTTGGCTCTACAGAACGTTTGTTCATAGAAACACACAACACTTAAGTCACTGTACCACGCAAGTGACACTGTTGTGATGAAATGTGATGCGCTAATTAAACTACCTGTAAACACATATCCAACAACATAATCACACTCTTAAATATCTGCCATTTACAAGTGACACCACCTAATTACAGCAACACCAGTCATCATACAACAATAAGTGCTACATTAACACACTCAACACGTCAAGTGTCGGTTGAAACCAAAACAAACAACAGAGGCAAAATGAGGTTAAAAGAGAAAGTCATAAGAAACAATGCAAGTCCAGGTGAAAAGATTGGATTTTAACACATAGAGCTCAAGAAAAGAGTGATTTCAGTCGTGTAATGTGTGAAAGAAGAGGAGGTGTCTGTCTCACCTCAAACTGCTGCAGCTTTGTTATACGTGTTACACTGATTAAAAAGTAAATTGTTGCCTTTTACAGCACTCGTGAAACTCTGGCTGTGAGAATGAGTTTTTCAAGGGCAGAGATTAACGTAGCTGGTATCAAGAATGAGAGAGGGAAACTAAAAGTATCAAGTAACCAATCCAAAAAAAAAAAGATCACTGACGAGAATGTGATCAATCATTAGAATTAGAGCTGATAGTGTGGATCTTCAGTCTGCGGTTCTATTTAGGTTCTTTTTAGCTCTTATCATCTAACTTCTAAGTATTAAAAGTAAATGTCCAAACAATGAGCAACTCCAATCAGTCCAATCAGATTACAATCAGATTACACGTTGCACTGACAAAAAGCCAAATGAAGACAGTGCGCTTATCATGAGAATAACACTGATCAGAATGAAGATTCTCTGTGTAAACACCATTTGAACCTGATCAGAAAGACAACTTAATCTGATTGAGTGGAGCTTGTTACCTTGTATATCTAGGTTGTTTGCCATGTAAACCTTGCTGGGCTAAAAAAAAGCGAACTGACCATCTCATCCAGTAAGCGTTAATACAGCCTGATCTAAGTGAAACACAGTGAGAGTGAAGCAAAAGTGATTTGAAACAAGCACAACTATTACATCCTTAAATTCTAAATGTCAGCTCAAAAAGATAAAAAAGAAAAACCTAAAAATAAAAATAAACTATCTAAATAAACATATGCTTTCAGTAGACTTTGGTGTTTGAGGCCCCCCTTCCAATACGTAGTGAACCAACCAGGAGATCCTGACGCAATGACCTCATCACTTTAGCTAGTCTTGTTAAGATCTCTTGCAATTTTTTTTTTTTTTTTTTTTTCAAGACAAATTCTGAGATTTCTACAATGTATCAGATACAGTTTGTAGTTTCAAGTAAGGCTGAAAGATATATTGTTATCATATCGGTATTGAGATATGAAAATTCAAGATATTAATATCCCAATATTGATTATATCAAAGATATTAATGATGTAGATTTTCCCTGCTCGCCCTGCATGTAAAGCTCAGGCAGTCACATGATTATTGGTGATTTTCCGTTAATGTTGATGAATGACAGTGAGCTCTAATCCATCAACCGTACTTTGCACATCCTGTTATATTATGATGCTTTTATTTTCCTGAAAAAATACCTAGTTTTCTCTGAATTTAGAGTCCTATTTTTTCGTATCGATATCTAGATATCTGGCATTAATATTGAGATATGACATTTTGTCCATACTGTTCAGCCCTAGTTTGAAGAGCTGGACACTTAGTCTAAACGTCCAGTATTGATACTCTATATCTTTATTTAACATATGGAAAAGCAGACAAACCCTCCGTTAAATTCAACTGGGTGCTGCTAGTTCTAAATTCTATAGGTTTAAGTGGAAAATGTGGAATGCGGAAAATGTATCCTCACACGGGCTTTGTGCTCTTGACTTGGCTCAACTTTCGTCACTGCTCCGATTATTTGTCCTTTACATCACACTGGAGTAGTGGTTTTGCATTCAGACCTTATATTTCCAAAGCCCCTGGCCTTGTTACCTGTAAAAGTCTTGGTATCGTCAATAGTATGAGGTGGAGTTTCAAGGACATGACAATGGCACACAGACAAATACTGATGGTTTCTGAAGTGTGAGACCGCAACACTAACATTGTCGAGTGTATTTGTTACAACTTAGAGAAAAGCTTTCGACCACATAGAGCTACAATGTTTTGTGTCCCTCGTGGCAGAATGGAAAGAATTACTGTCTTCAGCCTTGACCTCCTTTTTAATTGGTCCTTTGTGTATTTCCACTTAGTTTCATTTGTCTCCACTGGGGGCAGATAAAAAAAAAAAAAACACTTCACACTGGCAGGTCACATTCATTCGTCACTGTGTCAAAAAGCTTCATTTTTCACATTCCTTTCTGTGTACTTCTGTTTACTAACTATGATGTTAAATCACTGACTTTCTCTATGATGAGTGTGATGTCAGTGTGCTTGACATAGAAGCATATTAAATAGGGAATCTTGGTCCATGGTTTTTGCTCTAACTTGGTTCTCAACTACTTACATAGGTCAAATCAATAGCCTCTGTAAATGTCTCAGCTCAAATTTCAAAAACAGGCTGTGTTGGCTCTCGAGTTATTTTCTTAATAAATGTGCCAAAAAAAGTACATCCACTCGGTATGATTGTTCTTGCTGACAAAGGGATGGAGTGAAATTGACAATGGACTTGTACTTATAAGCCAGTTCACAACCTACATCATTATGTGCATTTTGGCAACAGAAGCGGCTCCATTCATTTTGACAAGCTAAATACTAAATTCAAACTGTAAGCAACACGAAAACGTTCTGTGGTTGGTTGTCAGAAATGATACCATGGAGTCAACTTTAATGCAGTTTTGACTGTTACAAAGCTATCGGTGTTTTGGAGTTAAAAGTGTCCATGCCAATTGGGGACTTAAGCTGAACATGTCACTTATGGTCAACTGACAGTTACCAGGTAACAAGGTCGCACTTCACACTAAAACAACAGTGACTTCTGTGGCTGTGTTTTCAAATATGTCTAATCTATTCAACCACAGTTAACCAGGCTCAACCACAGATATGTAACATTAACTAATGATATTCTAAATCCAGTTTTTACCTTGTGCATTTCACTAAAAAGTTGGTTTTGGGTTGAGGGAGAGTGAATAATAAGTGAACAATTATGTATGGTTAATGGAGGCAAATTTTCAGATCAAAGTAAAACAAAGGCTTATTTTCAAACTATCAACCAGTCTTATTATTAATCCTAAAATACACAATCATTTACATTCTGATAGATTTGGTGCAGTTCTTTGTCTGATTATAGTTTTCTTGCTCCTTTATTATGACCCATGTCTCAGACTCAACGATCTCTGTGCTCATCATTGGTTTAGGAGGGTTTCTGGTTTATTTGATTATCATTTGATCAATATCATGTCTTGACATGTCATAGTCTGGTAAGTGTACACAAATAATGTAGTCATAAGTACAGAATGACTTGTGTGTTCAAACCCCTCTCTGGGGAACATGCTGGATTTCTCTACTAAAAACATCTGTACGTTACATATCTGTCCACATCTTGATGTATTCCATCCACTCACTGATGTCTCAAGAAACTGGAAGTTGTTCACCATCGGTCAAAGTGATTATTTTAAGCTAAAAATGATGTTTTTAGTGGTAAAACCCCTCACGTCACTTGACCAACTGTAATACTCCGCAGCACTTTTGCCAAAATGTATGCAGCCGTAACTGTTTACAAACTCTGAACCAGTCTATGTAGCGTTTTTATAGTCTTTCCAAACAGTTTAAGTGATTTTACACCACTTGGCACATTCATCCCTTCACACCACATGCACATATGGGACCAATTTGGGGTTCATTGTCTTGCCTGAGGGCACTTAAATGTGACAGTAGGAGCTGGAATCAAACCCCTAAACTTCCAATGGATAGATGAGCTCTCAACCACAGCCACCAAGCAAATAAATCTCTGTCACTTGGATTTCTGGACAAGATCCAGTATGAAAATCTCCCTCATGTTTAACCTACTGAATAAGCATGCTAACAGATACTAACGTTTTGGCCAGTATGATGCAAACAGTTTTACCTAACCAAACGACCTGTAGCATCAACAAGCAGTGCTGAACTCTGAACTTTTATTTTTCCCAGTGGTTTGACATGACGCCTCTGGTGTTGCCATGTTAGCAATGTGATTACAGCAGGTCAAATTAAGACTTTTAATGACTATTTAAATGCCATCTTTGAAAGAAATTCATGATCAAAAACACTATACATATACGTGTTGGTTGGGGGATCCTGCCGTATGACAACCCTAACACGGCACGTGTCACTCAATGACTAGCATAGCATGCAGATAGCAATTTATACCAGCAGCTTACACAAAAGTAGCCTCTCTTCACCTCCTCCTCAAAAAGTCCCACGAGAAAAAGAAAAAGAAAAATATAACTAAACATAGTCCTTCCCTGGTAATTTACGAGATTTGAGTAACGTTTTTAGGACCAGCCATTGACAAACTTGACAGAACATGACATCAAACCATTGAAACATAAAAACTTATTACTCTAGTGCAAGGATGAAAACTGAAGGTAATAATTGTTTCCAAATGTATTCATGAAAAAAATGCTTGATTCTTTAAAGTCCTTGACCAATGGCAGTTATAACAACTGAAGAATAAAAAGAGCCATCTTTGACCCTTAACTTTTAAAAACAATGTAGTGCAAAATATCCTTAATTGTGTTAAGTTAAAAAAAGTTTTTAAAAAAACAACAGTAAACAATTGCAACAACAAAAAAGTGGAATAAGGAATGAGAAGACAAAATAATTCAACAGTACAAAGGAAAAAGAATCTTTCCCAACAGTCTTATACTTAAGAGTGTGAGGACCCCATGGTCAAAATGTAGCTATAATTGGCGAGCCAGCCAGGAAAAAAACACCAAGCATAATAACTGCAGCTTTGGCGGTCACATGATCACAATGTTTGGAATTGCGATTTCTATCAGAAAACAATAGATTGTTCAGCCCTATTTTAAGGCCTTGATTTTAGATACATGGATTTTTGACTTTTTGAGTCTTTCTAAAGATGCATGAAAAGTTAAGAATCACCATAAAGGTGTTGTCAAGGTGTTCTGACCAATTGGAACAGAGCATCTTACCCACCTGGTAGTTCAGTCAGTATGCAGGGTTACAAAATTCAAATTCAAACTAAGTGGAAGATGGCACATACATTTTAAGAGTTTCCCTTTAACTGTGCATGTTGAAATCCCCCTAAAACACCACAACAGCTCTTTTTATGGAAGAAGTATATTGTTTATGTCACACTCCATGTTGAAACTTCATCACTTTTCTCTATAAAGTGTTTATGATGAGCTCACTGTATGAACTAAAGCAGGCTGTTGAACGCATGTGTGAATTCTCGTGCTAAAATGCAGGCGACAGAGGTCAGTGAACTCAAAGCTATTTCTGACACATAACACACACTCCAGTTAGTGTTAAACTGGGAAGGGTGGGTTGGTAGTAAACTGGGAGAGTACAGATGTGGTTTCGCTTCAACTGAGACGGAGTCTGATGTGGTGACAAAAGACGGTGACAATCTGGGACAGAAGCAGAGTTAAAGGGACAGACCTCTAACAGCTGTCAGACACGAGCTGGCAGACCCAGGGCTTCAAGTTTGCTTTCATAAACCCACTCTCAGCTGGGAAGCTTGTTCAAACAAAACCTGAGACTGTAGCAACAACGAGGGCTTCTGTAAATGTTCGGCTTGTCCCAAAGCAAAACATGAAAACTACACTCGCTGTGCGCCACGAATGTAATACCCTGCAGTCGTTTGGTCAAGAGGTCCATATGACTCATGCCAATCACATGACACCCCATGTTGACACCAGTTCACAGAGTGGCACTCCTGAGGCAAAAATACACTCTGAACGGTGATATTCCAAAGTCTCTTGTTTCTGTAGGCATGTGTGCTGAAAAGTGTGGGCACAAAAAACTCTGGAGTACAAGATACAGGGCAGAAATCAATATTCTGTCTTCTGAGGCCAAAGCAGTCTTGGCATCATTATGGGTGGTTTAAACAGGCAAACGTATTGCTCTCGAGTATAATAATAAGAGCATGTTCAAATTATAGATCAATCATGTTTATGTCATACTCGCCAGCCCTTCATTAGACCGTGACCTATACCTCATTTCTAACAAATTAAAGGCTGTGAAATTCCTCACAAAAGAGGTGACAGACAGTGGGTGGCCTGTATATTACATGGACATTCCAAAAGCTGCAGGCCGTGTTATTAAGGGGGAACCATATGTGTGTACAGACAGGAGCTTCCTTCTGACAGCACAAACAGGTTCTGAAAGTTTAACGTATTAGCTTAACCAAAGAGAAGAGAAGGCCTGAAAACAAACTGTAAGAAGTACACTTTAAGACGTACCAGTGGTGTGAGGCTCATAACCCTGAATGTTGTTTTCAAACAGCCTCTGCGAAGACGTGAGCCCTGCATACAGACAGAGAGCAGCTTGTGTATTTCACAATCACCACATTCCATCTGCATACATTCTTGTACACCTGTCTGAGCCTGCCGCCTCGCAGTTCTCCTCCACTTTTCAAACACCTGCTCACCAGAACGACGCTTCTACCTGTTGATTTATTCAGACGCGAATGCACACCAGCTTCATAAATCAAATGTTCACAGCAACCGTGGACGCAACACTCACCCGTGATGTTGTGGGCCGGTTGCTGGGCCACTGTCTCACTGCTCCCATTCTGTCCCATGCTACAGCTCCAGTCCCCGGGCCCTACCTCTCCTGAGGCCCACGGCAGGAAAAGCAAACCTAAAGCTACCTGGCTTCTCTGGAAGCAGACATCAGAGCTCTGGTAACTTAAGACAGTCTGGGCTTGTGCTCGCTTGTGTCGCTCAGTCTCTCTTCTCTCTGAAGTCTTGCCCTCCCCCTCTCCCTTCAGTCAGGCTGATATGGTCTCTCTCCTCCCTCCCTTCTTCTTTTGCTTTAAAACACAAACACACTCGCTCACTAAGTTCTTAGGTCCCTCCCTTCTTGCTCTGACTTCACATGTGAGGTACACCAATAAGGTAATCCTGCAGTCTTACATGCCTTTCATTCCTGAGAGCGGATTTTTCAGGGGCAAAGTTCACTGCAGGCTGGCTTTGAGGTTTGGCCATCAATCCTTGAGGGATGTGGTGGGCCCCCCACTAGCAACATTTCACACACTGACAAAACACTAGTACTCCCTGAAGGACGAGGGGCGGGCGAAGGGGCGGGCCCTGCTGGGATGAAGTAACTTGAGAAGTGGAAGGTGAGTCAAGCCAAGGTGGAGCTCAAAGCCAGAGGAGAGGAAGTGACACAGCTGAGGTGTCCGGTGACTCTCCAGGGATTGTCCTTTTAAACTGGTGAACACATGTGCCAACCAAGAACAAATCTGTCAGACAGCTGGAGCTATCATAGTCTTAACCTCCTATTTAGACTTTAAAAAAATCAACATAACTGGTATTAGTTGTGGCATTTAAATCATTTAAACAAGAGCCTTTTTGAAGAAAATTAGTGCAATTTTATGTCAGGAAGTACTGATTCTTTTTACACACTGTATCTTATTTAGTATTTTTTGACAGTATAAAAACAAGCCACAGTGAGATGATAGCAACACTTAAGAGAGGACAAAAATCCAAAAGTTCTTCTCAATCTTTGCGAGCAGGAATAAGGATGCTGTAAATCTACTGCTTGTCATGAGAAATGTGTTTTATCAACCCTATCAATGTAAAAAGTACAATATAATAACCAGAAAATTCAGTTGCTTTCCTCCAAAGGTGAGGCCTGAATACAGCCTTCAGTTAAGTACTACACACACTACACAGCATTAGAATGTACCAGAGTAAACAAACGTGTTTTTTCTCTCTCTAAAAGTTACTTTTTCATTGAGGCGGCTTCTTGCCTTTGCTGCTTTGATCAACCAAAAGGACAAAATCAGGATAACCTGACAATAACTTCTTTGCAGAGGTGAAAGTAACATATCACATTTGCTGTGTTTCAATTACACCTAGAATTGCACAAAACCTAAATATCACAATAAAAAATGGTAATAGAAACACCAAATCTCAAAACCCGTCAAACTATGATAGAGAGTTGTTACGATCTCATGAGGTCGTTTAATCAGAAAGTTTATTGCAAAAGTGCATTGGAAACACCTTTTACTTTAAAAAAAAAAAAAAAATAAAGAAACAAAAGTCAATGGATGTGAACATCGGATATAGGTAACAGATGCCTCTCTGAACTTCTGATCCTCTCCCAGAAGTCCCTAGTACCTGGTTGCTGCCACACATCTGCCACTAGCGTCCATATTTATGTGCTCTCTGCATTCCTCTGTTGACAACATCAGCAACAACAGTTACCCTCATCAAAATGACAGTTTGTGGTATCCATGGTTACCGCAAGTTACAGTTCACCTTCCTTCTTCCACATTCTGCAAATTGAATCTCGCAGGACAAGATTTCACTCAAGTTGTGTGCAGTTCCAGTCCCAACGGGCGCAATTGTAAATTAAGTTGCTTTTATAGAAAATGATATTTTTGCCTAAGTCAGCTCTTCAGGATGCTTCCCACCTCTGGTAACATGGTTAACATCATAACGGAAAAGATAATGCTGTTTTTACCTCAGTGTTCTAATGGCCTAAATGAATACTTTACTCTATTCGGTTCAGCTTCTTCTGTTTCATGCAAAACTTGAAAATATGGCTTAGGTCAATAGATAAAGAGGGTGATGTTGTACTAAAGTAGTCTTTGTGTGAAGTTTTGTACCCTACTATACTTTGATCAGACACAGAGTAAAAAAAGGGATCCAAGCTTCCTATCAACAGTGTGCCTGGAGTTGATTGGCTGACATCCCTAGTCCAGTGATCAGGTAAACAAATTGCTAAAATTCCAACAAATCCTTCCACGGTTTGGTCCTACAGGTCAATAACTGCGCAGAGTAACATGGATTTGATCAAGTTTACACCTCTTTACAACCACAATCAGGTCAAAATTGAACCTTAACCTGATCAGAACAAGCCGTCCTGCAATCCGGACCCATCAAAGTGAATTCTGTGAACTTACAGCAGGCTGTGACTTGATGTAAGGAGCGTCTCATAAGTGCAAAATGAAAATAAAGGGGAAACTCAATCATTCAGAAGCTTCAACCTAATTATTTGTTTTTTCTCTATGTTAATGCTTCAGACTTTAGCTATCAGCACAGGAAGAGATGCTCTGACTACATTTGGAGCTCATATCTGACCAACATCTTTTCACTCCACACCCCCTGATTAAGAAGAAGTACCTAGCACTTCAGGGGAATTTTAAAGAAAGTACATTTCACTTTTGCTTCAGTAGATTTACAGACAGTTACTTTTATTTCTTCTGTTTCATTTAATTTTGGTCGTAAGTACACTCCTCCTTAATTGGGTCAAAGTTTTCAGTTCAAATCTTCAAAGTCAAAAATTAAAAACCAAGGATATCACCACTGAAAATTATTTACAGGGTTTGAGGTTAATATGCATTGTTTTTGTGTGTCATCCTTTCTCTACTTGAGTAAATATGATTTAAATGTTTTGTTATATGATCAACTGGTTGTCGAGCATTTCCCCTCACCCCTGATGACCCCATCTGTAGACCCTGTATGTAACCTCACAGCGGCTCCCCCTGTGGTCCAATCAGTGCTTGAGAATCAAACTCTAACACTCCGACACAGGAATTTGTGGAATGCGGTGACCACAATCAGTATTTGGGTAAAACAACACGACCAGGACAACATTCCTGGAAATTGCTGGAAAAACAAACAGGGATCTGAAGCTCTCACATCTCTTATCTCATGACTCATCAGGGCACAAACATCCTGCTCAGTGTTTCCACCGAGCGGCAGCAGATGGAGACAAACACTTGTCATAAAGAGAACATGAAACCAAGCTAAAGTTCGAGAAAAAAAAAAAAAAAAAAAAGACTTGATGACTCAGAAAGATGCCAATCATGTATCATCATCAGTACAAAAACACACAGACACTAAAAATAACTCAACATGAGCGAACATGTTGGCTAAATTTCCCTCTCAGATAAAAATAAAAGTCCATGTAAAGTCTCTATTTTTCCATATTTATGTCTAAAACCCATCCAGTAAAGAAAAGAGTCAAATAGGAAGTCCAGTTTCCTGAGGAAGTAAGACTTAGCCATAAGTCTGGACATAGATAAGCACATCATGCTACTTTAATCTTGTAGTTTTTTAAAAATAATCATCACAGAGCATGCCCTGATCTGTCTTTGAATTTAACTGAACCAAAACAAAAAACCAGTTGTTTGCTTCAAGCACAGTGTCAACAAGCCATTTCTATTTTCCGCTTAAGAAATTTACCAGCCAAGATGAATATTTAACGCATTAAAGGACCTCAAATTTCACAAAATTCAAGAAGATGGAGATCCAATACTCACAGATTAATTCAGACTGGACTGCCATTGACGTATTTCCAACTGTACTTCAACTATTCAACAAGTAAAATTCCTCTAAGCTTACTGAAGTTAAACAGAACACGTTGTTGTCGGGGAACAGGTTCAGTGTTGAAATAGACACGAGGCCATGAGCAGCAGTGAGATAAACCAGCTCAGGTGACAAACAGGTGTGTCCTCCAGGTGAGGACCAATCAGAGCACAGAATGAGTCACAGGACCCGCCTCTTAACAGACGGCTCGGTGTCCGACCTGAGCTCTGTTGATGCAATACTCTACTGTCATCATGATGCCATGATACTGCAGCTCAGATAACATCAGTTTCACCTCAACCAACACACACTCTTAAATGTGACCACTGACTAAGAGAAATTCACCTCACACACTTTATTTCCTGAACTATTTTACAGCAGGAACAGTGAAAGGGAAATAAAAAGGTGTTTTTTTCTTACCAGGATTTTCCATCACAGTGAATGAAACTCAGCAGGCAGCAGCTCCTGGAACAAAAGAACAAATCACATTCTCAGACAATGTTTAAGATCACATTCATTACACTTTAAAAAAACTAACTTTCAAGATGTTGGTGTTGGATTACAATTCTCATTTATTTACTATTGATTTTCTTAATGAATTACTTTGTCTTGTTTCAGGGTGCCAAAAAGTAGAATCGATCCCACAATCTTTAGGTGCCTGGTTTATGGATCTGATGTTTAATTGTGACCTGAAAATAAAGTTTATCTATAGGGGATGTAATGACAGTTAAATGGCAACCCTTTATTTATTTACTTACTTATAAGTTTTTAACTTACTCCCTGGTTCAGATAAGTCTTTACCAGTCTTTATGGGCTTTACCATTTCACTTTTCCTCAGTCTCTCACATCTATCTTGCTTTTAATCCAATATCACTTTTTCATTACGTCAAACATAAACATAAACATAAAGGTTTGCCAATAAACTCCCTTCACCCTTTGTGGGTGAAGGGAGTTTATTGGGTCGGTTTATTGTCGTCTTGGTAATCCTGTGTTTGTTTTATTGTTTCCATTAAAACTGAACCTTGATTTTGACTTGATTTTGAATATAGTTTGTTTGCTTTCTTCTTCAATCTATGTAAAGTCTTCTACTAATTTCTGTTCTTTATAGAAGAATAAAAATACCAGTATGCTGATATATGATACACTTGCAGACTGCATAATAAATAGACATAATCTGCGTGATGCCACCCGTCTGTTTCTGATACAAAATTTTGAAGCGAAGGGTGATATTGGAATTGGGGCGGGCTTTGAGTCTCCTCACCAACATTTATAGGGCACATGCCTGTCAATCAGGTCAGCTGTGACTTTCGAACTCTTAATATCTCCTGAGCCGCTGCATCAGAAAAAAATTCAGTGTGTGACTTTGGAGAATTTGGTTATTCAGATCAAGACACATTTTTGTACCAGGCTGAAAATATGTTTATTTCTGTAGTGAAAACAGAAAATAAAAGAAAAAATCATACAAGTGTCTATTCATTTGTATCTAGCATACTTTTATATAAGCAAAAAAAGCAAATATACAAATAATCTATAGTTAAAGTGAGTATTTCTTCGCAGTTTGTGCATGTAAAACTATTACCCCTAATTTTGTCATGTCATTTAAAATCTAACCAACAGGTCCCACTCAAAGAAAGAAAAGGAGAAACCAAAAAGTTATACCCATAAAGAAATAAAAGATTCAATAAATTAAATTGAAAAATGTTATATCCTTAAACAAAATCTGAAAAATAGGGGCACTGGTACTGCCCAGCAGTTCATGACATATTCCCTATGAGGTCATCTCTACGGTCAAGGCTCA
The DNA here is from genome assembly GCA_008086565.1 of Thalassoma bifasciatum. Taxonomy (NCBI): domain Eukaryota; kingdom Metazoa; phylum Chordata; class Actinopteri; order Labriformes; family Labridae; genus Thalassoma; species Thalassoma bifasciatum. The sequence goes on along the minus strand of RPOG01001348.1, from coordinate 36,306 downwards.
ATCCAACCTGTGGCCTCTCGCTGTAATGTCACTATCATTCCCACTTTCACCCATTTCCTACTCTACCCACTGCCCTCAGATAAAATAAAAACATAAAAAAGGAAGGAGAAAGCTGTAGAAAATATTTCACAGAATATTAAATAGAAAAACAATGACTCCAGATTCATCAAAACCCAGATCAGCTGATACTGAAGTTGAACTCAGCAGGAAATCACAACAGTGGTTCTGGTGAGTAAAGACTTGAGAATTTCATTCTTCCTCAGTGAAAGTCTCTGAGAGCAGAGTGACAAACAGACTGTTCTGTGCAGCTAATGAGGCTCCAGGAGGGAGCTGAACAAAAGCTCTGTTGTGTAATCAAAGACAAAACACTCCATTAACTATTCCACAGTGGATTCATTCTGATTTTTTTTCGGAAATTAAAAGGAAAATCAACAGCTAACGAGGACAAAGGACCAAAATTAAATTACACCGGCACATTCTAAATCGTTCCAAGTGAATTTTCTTTTTTTTGTCTGACTCATAAAAAGGGACCAAGGTGTTTCAAACAGTCCGCCCTGTCACATCACACAGGAGACAGGTTTAAAAAATGTAATAACTGCTACTTTGTGATATAAAAAAAGGTAGATCAAACACTGACCTGCATTTATAATCATTTCATTAAAAAGTCTTTCAGTAAGTATTTGACTTCTAAAAACTAATTGAAAGACTTGGTACAATAAAAAATCTATTAAAAAAAATCAAACCCTTCAAATATATGTAGGAAGGAGTGCTTTCAGAATTGTGGCCTACCATGACACAGATCTAAAAATGTGAAGTGTGTGAGGACTCTAAGACTACAGAAAACATCATTAAACGTGGCAAACACAGACCAAGAACTAATCAGTACTTTTCTTTTAGAGAGCAGACCGTAGGGAACTATTTAAATGCAAATCAGATGAAGAGCAGCATGTTATTAACCCGATGGGGTCAAACAAACAAACAATGACAACATCCAGCGGGAAAGGTAAAGAAGATGTCCTTCAAAAACTATGGATGCAGCAGAAAGACTCCAACAAAGATGTGTTTGTGATAATCATCGAGAGCGCACAGACACACCTAATGGAAAACACGAATCACCGTGTGGCTGATTGATTCAACACATCAGTCAAGCGAATAGCGAAACAAGCTGAGCCTGGGCCGTGTGTGTGTGTGTGTGTGTGTGTGTGTGTGTGTGTGTGTGTGTATGGATGAGAGTGATGCTAGAGCTTTAAACAAACCGGTCACCAGTTTATCTTTCTCCTGCTTAAAGCCTGAGCAGTGAAGGGTAAATTTAAAGCTAATCTGTGTGAAGGATGTTTCCAGCTGTACAATCTCTATTCAGTTCACAGGCTTATTCCAACAAAGTCCATGCGTGGTTTCTTCACATCCCGTGAGCTCGTCTTGATGAAAAAGTTACTGAGATTGATAAATGCAGCTGCATAAGACTGTAATGCTTATTAATTCTTGCATTTTCAGCGCCACCTTTGATCTTCTTACTGTCCCTGTCTTTGTGTTTGTGCTCGCTCTCATGATCCTCTGACAAGCTTGGCTGCATGTGCCTAAAATGTTGTAAATCAGTCAATCAAAACTTTACAGTTGGGCCTAAAAGTTTACACCCCCCCAGCAGAATTTTCTGATTTTTTGCCCTTTTCTCAGAAAATATGAATGATAACACAAAAACTTAACAGGGTAATTTTTGAGTAAACTATTTTTTTTTTCAATACATGTCTTCACCCAAGGATTTTGTGTTATCATTCATATTTTCTGAGAAAAAGCCAAAAAAAAAACCCAAAGAAAATCTGCTGGGGGCTGTAAACTTTTGGGCACAACTGTATTTATAAAGCTCTTTTCATTCAGCACAGTGCTTTACCATCCAATTAAAAACAATCCCACAAAGGCCCTGAACCCAACTACTCCCATCCCACCCAGTCACCCTGTCACACAGCCCACAGTCATAGTCTCACAACACAACCCACACACACACACACACGTATGCACGCACGCACACACCAATGTACACAAATGTACACGAGGCTGAAGAGGCTAAAGGTATAAAGAAAAAGAAAGAAACTCTTGACATTAGCACCAGTTATAATTTTTCAACATGTCTGGCAACTCTTTTAGTTTCATGTCCCTGAAGAAGGTTCATTTATGAATATTTTTCATCATAGTCTTTGTCAGGAAATTAACACTGGAACCGTGTGACCAATCACATGGTTTCACAGGAGCAGAGCCCTTTTGTTACAAATATACAGCAAATATGAGAAGCATGAAAAGAGAACAGGAATGTAACTTGAGAGTTGCTTAATATGCTAGGTAAAATGCTAGGTTCACGGTTTGAGTTTTCATGATGTTCTAAGTGTGTAAGGAACCCTGATTGTCTTCAAGCTGTAGTTTCTGGACAATGAAAACTGTGAAACGGGGAAAAAAAAAATCATGTGTCTGAAAGGCTGGCTATAAGGTATGTATCCTCCCACAGTCCAACAACATGCTCATCAGGTTAATTGGTGATTCTAAATTGCCTGTAGGTGTGTGTGTGAGTGTGTGAAAGGTTGTCTGTCTGTGTGTGTGTGTCAGCCCTGTGGTTGACTGGAGATCAGTCAAGGGTGAACTCCGCCTCTCGACCTATGACAGCTGGGTCAGGCTCCAGCCACCTAAGAGCCTGAGCAGTTTAAGCTGCAGATCAGCAGAGATGAATGAATATATATGTTTTTTTTTTCCTTTCTGTTAGAGAAAGTGTGACGACACCACTTCTTGCTTATATATATATACAGAGCAGAGAGAAACAGTCCACTGAGGATGCATTGATGGGCTTTTTAGTCACTATTCTGTTTCAGTTTCAAACATTAAATAGAGTATCCGTTGATATCGTAGACTGTATATAGAATGGACAGCGTGGCTCCGCCTTTCACCGGTGTATGGTTTTGAAGTCAAAAGAACCCCATTACTGGAGCCGCCATTGCGCAGAGTCTGCGCAGTAGAAAAGAGCTATAAACAGATATATATATTTATTTTTTTAAGTAATATCTTTTAACTCTCTTTCCTGAAGTTTCTTATATCCTCGATAAAAACTACTCACGAATGACAGCTGTCATTCATTGTAAAACAAAACTTATAACGTCTTACAACTAATTGAAAACTAACTCCTCAGAAAAAAGAGAACTTGAACACAAAGCAGCCAAGTAACATCTTCATACCGCCACAGCGTAAGGATGTGAGGAACATTTCTGCGAGGTGTAAGAATTTCTTTAAGTTTTACCATCTCTCATCTGAAATGCATTAGGAGGTGAAGATTTTGACCTGTACTGCAGCCAGTCACCAGGGGGAGCAGTTTTTGTGGAGACTCCAGTTAGAGCCGACTGTCATGGCGTCCACTGATTATACAGTTCATGCCAAGTCCTGATCTAATACTTGTGTTTGCTTTGATAATACCTGCGCAACAGGTAAGAGAGTTCAATTCAGTTTTAAATTGGGGAAAAAACAAGGAAAGATATTCAAAGTACATTGCTGTTAAATTCAAAATCTGTCTTACACGTTCTGCTGTATGAGACTTTTTTTCCTGCTTCATGTATTGTTTCTCTTGGATATCTAATCTGGTTTAAAAACAGGACCTCGAGGGTGAAATTTCATGCTACCCGTGTGTAAACATGCCATAGTATGACAATAAAGCTTATTGTATCTTATGTTACTTGTCCTCTTTTCATTAATATTTATGTATTCATTTTTTTTTTTTTTACCAACAATAACTTTAAGTATCAGCTGACCTACACTGAAAATGATGGAATCAATACACGGTGCTGGCTCTAGTGCAAAAAGTTGCAAATGTATAAGCCTGCATCTGTTAACAGAGCTTAAAGTCTTTTACAAATTAATTAATAATTAAAACTGAATTCATATTAATTACTGAAATATGAACACTTGGACATAAATCAGCTCAATAAGAACCATAATAGCAGAATGTCATTGAGATAAATGTGATTTACTTTGATAATTTGACCTACATTCCATCTATTAACATGCTTGAGACGCAGTTAATGACCTTTCCTACAATCAGTCAGCAGGGGGAGCTCTCAGTCTATTGCCTTCACATTATTTTAGTATAAAAACTATGTGTAGATATTAATATGTTGCAGATAAAAATAAATATGAAAGGACATTAGTGTCTTAATCAGTCTCTGAGATGTAGTAATATGGGAATGGCAGGGGGCGGGGCTTCTTGAGTTGTGCAGCACTGGTTACTTTGGCAGTGTGCCATCATAATAATTAAACCAATGAAAAAAGGTGAACCCAGGTTATCTGTAATGGTTATCATGACACATTAAAGATGGCACCCAGTGAAGAGCATGACCAACTGAACTCTTTTATTAAAGCTTTCAGACTCATTCAAAGGGTTTTTGATCCTGTAGCTTTAAGTTTTAAGAGGCTTCTGAAGGTGCAAAGATCGAGATATCAAGCACTGAAAAGCAGATGGCACAGACAAACAGACAAACTATGTGCTCTACCCGAGTGAATGCCACTGTCACTATGCAAAGACGGCCCTGCCCTAATTGGTCAACACCAGTGGGTGTGGCTACATAATGACACTGACAGGAAAAAGCTACTATCAGCAGTTCAAGGCTGAACTTTGGAAGGTCAAAAGTCCCTTTACGGGACAAAACTGGCGCAACCCATCCAGTGTGACTAAGCAGGCTGTGATATAAAAAGAGAGCGTGGACTTAACCAAGTTCTTCTGATGCTCCCTCTCTCTAAATTCAGCTTTATTTAGCTTTTAAATGTGCTCTACCTCGGCTGACTTACCTCTAATGAGGCTCATCGATCACTGATAAAACGTTCCCTGTAATGCTGTCCTTGCAGTTTTGTGGCTCAGGGTTCCAGCGGCAAAGTGATTACAGGAATCCTGGAAGATAAATGAACAGAGAGATATACTTAACAGGAGGGTCATCTCCCTACTTGGTCCCACTCTGTAACAAAGCCTCAGCCTGCAAATACAATTAATCAGATCAACCTTTAACTTCTGGCATTTCTCAGAGTGTATCACAGATCTTTCTTTTAAGAGAGTCATCCTGACAGAATAAAAGACAATTCATTAGCTCTGTAGCATAAATACAAACCAAAGCAGATCTATGTGACACATTTAAAGCAGCTGGTTTGCTTTGTGCAGCACAGCACAGCACAGCACAGCACAGCACAGCACAGCACAGCACAGCGCTCTCCCTGGTCAGCTGTGGTCGGACTGGTTTGGCAGGTCTTTGGCTGTAATGTACACACAGCACATGCTCAGCAGCTTCAGGCAAAACTGTGCTGCTCATTCATGTCTGCTAGTGTAGCACATCTGCTTGTCACTGCTGCTTACTGCCTTTTCTATAGGAAATAAATGTAATAATCAAGATTCAGAGTATTACTATTGTTAAAGTGGTATGAAAAGTTTGACAAATGAATAGTTAAAAACTGCATGAGATGTATGGAACATCTTAACTTAACTACACAAACACAAAACCTTTGAAAGGAGCAGGAAATCTTCCAAACTTAAAGCTTTAGCTAATATTCATACTTCATTATACTTTTGTCGGCTGCTCTCAACTTTTATTTTCCAAGAAACTCAAGAGTATCGGAAGTAATTTCAGGGTATCTGCAGATTATAGCAAGTCAAATTTAAGACTTTTTAAGACCTTTTTAATGCCACCTTGAACAAAATTTAAGGCTTAAAGTGTTATAAATGTTGTCAATGATTTGGGGATCCTATTGTATTACAACTAGGGCTGAAAGATATATCGTTATCATATCAATATCGAGATATAAAAATGTAAGATATTAATATCCCAATATCAAAGCTATAAATGATGTAGATTTTCCCAGTTCACCCTGCATGTAAAGCTCAGACAGTCACATGATTATTGGTGATTTTCTGTTCATGTTGATGACTGACAGTGAGTGCAAATCTATTAACCCCACTTTCCACATCCTGTTTTATTATGATGCTTCTGTTTTTTTTTTGAAAAATGCGTAGTTTTCTCTTATCTCAGAGTCATATTGTATCGCAGCGATATCTGGCATTAATATCGAGATATGAAGTTTTGTCTATATCGTTCAGCCCTAATTACAACCCAAACATCCTTAGAATATCTTAGATGTTTTCTCTGCCAATGATTTGACCCTTCTTAAGCAGACTAACATCTTTTCCACGACCACAGGATGTGTCTTTCTCCATGGTTGTTTAAGAAAAAAAAGTTGCTTATTGAATCAGCTGGGGTTAAATAACATGTTGCCAGCTGAAAGATAATCACCCACGTAGTAATTATCCAAGATAAGGCTTGTTCCTCTTTGCTTTGTTAATCCAGTTGGCAACTTTTTTTTGGCCAAGCAGTGTCTCTAGGAGAGTAAGATAACCAGAAAGATAACAGAGAAGTTAGTACAAGTCTTAATTTTTGACAACCTGCCCATTTTTGTGCTAGAAAATGGAGAATTTTGTTTTCTTTTACATTTAGGGTGAGTCCTGCTGTCTTGACATTACTTTTCAAACACGTCAGCAAAGTTGTCAGGCGTAGTTTCCGACCTACATAAGGGGATGTTTTAAAGCAGGATGTGACTGCTGTTCACTTTACGAGACACGCATGCAGCTTTGAGGTGTCATTATTGAGCCTCGGTGAACTCTGGATTCATTCCTCTTCTTTCAAGTTTATGCGTTCAGTGCTACAGGAACACCAGCGTCAAGAATCTTAGCAGAGCATGTAAAACAGGTTGTGAGTTTTACAATGATAATAGCTACAGAATTGCATTAAAATTCAGTGGAACTTGAGTCCACAGTGAATTCTTTTTTTTTTAATGCATGTGCATACTTTTGATGACGACGGTTGTTATGGGGTTTATACATTTGACCAAACCAGAGGGATAAAATATCATTTCTTTCTGATGTATTCATATTTCTTTTTTTTATTAAAACATTCCAGTTTTAAAAAAGAAATATAACTAGATGTAGTTACTCCAATTTTATCATTTAAAGCTCAATCCATTTATTATTCATCGTTTCCATCCTGCCCACAGACAGGGAGAAGTTGATCTGCGCTTGAACTAACAAATAATTCACCAGATAAAGTTCAGCAACGCTCTCAAATATCCTCCCACAGACCTGAGCTCAGGTGAGCTCCCGCTCTGAAACGCAACAGTTAGCTGCCGCACGCTGGCAGCAAAGCAAACACACAGCTGGGTTAATGTGCAGCGCTTTGTTAGCACACAAGCCACTAAAGTAGAGCAGCTGAGCCGGTGGCCTCTGTCCCTGCATTGTAATGTAGGAGCCCTCAGGACACCACGTGAGCATGTACAAACAGGCACAAACAGGCACCCAGGTTCACACCCAGTCCTGTCAGTATTCAACAGAGCATTAAAGATCCAGGAGGAGAGAGCTGGGCCCTGCTTTCATTTATTACTCAAGTATAGAAGGAAAACAAGCCCACATGGACATTCTCAGAATAAGCAGGCGGTGAGCGCAATTTATGAACAGTCGACAAATTGGCAGCCAGATTTTCAGGTTTGGTAACAGGATCTCACAGTGGGATTACAGCGGTATACACTTTCACATGAGTGGAAGTGTAGGCCTGCTTGTGTTTCTAATGAAGGTGAAGCATCACTTCTCTTCACTCAGCTACTCTAAACTGGACACACTTTCAATGGATTTTGAAGTATTGAATAATTCAATCGAACAGTTAAATGTGGACTTTGTTGTGCTGTCATATCTATTTTTATGAAACAAAGCTGAGAGTCTAGGATGTGTTTATTGAAGACTTTGACTCTTCCTGAGAGAGTATTGTTCTTTTCTTAGGCTTTACGTGCAGTAGCTTCACATGATTTACACCTAAAAACAAATCTCTATTTTTCTCACACTGAAATAAGAGTTTTCTAAAACACCAACCTTTTTCTGACGCACTTAGCTCCATGAGATTGGCCAGCCTTCTGGAGACCTGCCAGGGATGGGGCTATTAGTAGACCTTGGTGTTTGAGGTCCAACCCTCTCACTCATCATGAACCAGTGAGGAGATCCTTATGAGATGAGGCCATCTCTCTTGAAAATGTAATATATAATTTTTTTTTTTCTATTTTATTTTTCTTTGCCTAGAGTCCAACTCTTGATCTTGAAAGGGCTCACAAAAAAAGCAAATTTGTTACATGTAACTCATTAATTTACGGGAATGATTTCTTAAATTTTGATGAATAAAGTAATAAATTTATGAGAATAAAGTCATAAATTTACAAGAACAAAGTCGTAAATTTATAAGAACAAGTCATAGATTTGCTGCAATAAAGTCATTAATTTTTCAGAATAAAGTCATAGATTTAGGAAAATAAAGTCAAAGATTTTTGAGAATAAATTCACACATTTACGAGAATAGAGTCATAGATTTATGAGAATAAAGTCATAGATTTATGAGAGTCAGTCATAGATTCACAAGAAGAAGTAATACATTTGTGAAATTGAATTTATGAACTGATTTAAAGGATGCCAAAAAAGAAAACCTTGATTGTGAAAAGCTGTAACAGAAGAGCAGCAGTGCATGGATGTGAATAGGTTGAAATGAGAGCATCCAGTATCTTGCAGAATCTTTATAGGGTCCTTATACTTGTGACAATGTGATGCTGACGTGGCCAAACACGAAATATTTCCTTATTTGTGAAATCTATACACAAGTATAACTTAATAAGATGCTGTAAGTTATTCACTCTAGTAGGGGTGGCTGCTGCTCATCTGATGGACAAGCTATAGACTTAAACAATTTTATTCTCATAAATCTATGACTATTTTGTAAATTTATGACTTCACTCTCCTGAATCTATGAGACTATCACCTGAAAGCAGGCTGAATACTGCACACCACTATACCACTACCAACTGATGAGAAGTATTCTGCTGCATTACAGTGTGTGGTACATGAAGAAGTGGGCGCTATAGTGAGGAAGACAAGTCTATCAGCACAATCATATTACAGTTTCCTTCCCTCATTAGTTCCCATAACATGCACCTAAAGGAAAAGATGGGATATTCTACAGGAAATAAATATTGAGACATGCTGCTTTAATGCTCCTCATTTGACATAAGCAGTGACCAGTGGAGGAGAGTGATGCCAATCTCTGCAAAGTGGCAATGAGTCCATGCTCACATAAGCCAGAAACAATACACTCTCACAGACTAACTGTACATCACATCTATACACCCAACCTCTACTGATCTAAATTACCATACAATAGCAAACAGGTAGGAAACAGGTGGCACATAGAAAGATGATTCAATGCTTTTTCTCTCTAAAACAGTCCCTAACAAAGTACTGAGTTATTTGTACCAGTGCAACTTACATTCAGGATTTGAATGTACTTTCTACACCCCCAAAAGTACAAATTTCAGTGGACAATGAAGATGTTTTGTATGCATGTATCATGGTGCTGATGCAGGAAATATTGTTTAATTTGAGCTTCTTTTCCAAAGCAAAATGTCAATGCACACATGATGTAATCTTTTACGACAGAAAGTAACAAAATCTGTGTTTGGTGTTTTTCTATGCAAATGGGAGACAGAACCCTGTATTTTCAACAATGGGCCACTTGATGTATTCTTACTGACAAAATCTCAACTGGTGAATGATTGCAGTAATTTAAGAACGATTTAATTTCTGCGGCTAATAACTCAGATTCATCTACAGACATAACTCTCTTCATGGAGGCAATAAACTCTAATGACCTGTATTGAGCTGACTCAGCTACTACACTGTGTTCTCTGCACAATGACATGTGAAAAACAGCTGCATAAATGATGGCAGCTCCCTGTGAAGGTATTCAACCCTGTAATTATCAAAGTCACATCTGTTGTCTGTTGACTTCATGTCTGTTCACTGCCACTGTGTTGATTCTCTTCTCTACATCTCTCTGTGTTTTACAACTGTTTCTATATTCCTGGCAGCTGAACTTCTGTTTATGGCTGATGCATAGCTCAAGTGTCTGAGATCATCACCTTTTTATATTTGGTTGGACCATTTAGCTTTGATTTCAGCACACATTCACTGTTGCATTGTTTTAATAAGCTTAAATAAGCAACCCCAGATTATAGCACTGCCCCCACAGGCTTGTACAGTAGGCACTAGACATGATGGGTGCATCACTTCACCTGCCTCTCTTCTTACCCTGATGCACCCATCACTCTGGAACATTGTAAATCTGGCGTCATCAGATCACGTGACCTTCTTCAATTCCTCCAGAGTCTTATCTTAATGCTTCCAATCAAACTGAAACCTTTTTTACCAGTTAGCCTGACTGATTAGTGATTATCTTAAGGCTACAAAGGTGTTCAATCTCAATCCTTTGAGTTTCCTTTGCAGTGTTTGTGTGAAAATGCTTTTACTTTCACTATCAAACACCCTTAAGTGACTATAATACCCCAAAATCAACAAAAGTGGGCAAGAGCATTCTCAGAAAAATTGGGAAAAACAGTGAAAAGTGGTAAAAAGAGCCAAAAAGCAACAAAAAAAGGCGAGACAGTTGGGATCAAGCTAAAAGAACAGTCAGAGGTGCCAAAAAAAAGGGTCCAAATGTGGTGGGGAGAAAAAAGTGAAAAGTGACTAAAATGGGCAAAAAGCAGACATAAGTAGCAAAAGGGAAATGTCATGAGTTGCTGTCACACCATAATTAATGTCAATGTTCATTTCCAAAAATGTGTTTGCTTAAAACCCATTGGATGGGGGGACATAGAAATAATCGCACAAAATATAATTGCAATTAGATTATTTTTGCAAATCATTCAGCCCTACTCTTTCAAGAGTTTAAGCTCCTTAGTGTGAAAAAGTAGAGCTGTTGCTTTGCCAATTCAGAATAACAAAGCCCCCTGTGGTGAAGGTACTGTATATATCAATGATAAATCCAAGCACAAAGACGCCATAGAAAGGTTTCCAAACGACTACTGTGAACTAATATTACGTAAATTTATATAATGATATCTCCTCTAAGATGGCAGTAACTCACTTAAACTTCCAAACCCACAGTGTTAAAGTATGAGTGACACACTTACAGGAACATCAGAAGCATAACTGACACACTTAATAGATTTGAATCCTCAGAAAAGTCATTGTTTGAACTCAGCTGAGCTGTGATTGCACTGGAGTGTTAGTCCACAACTTCAACACAATCCTGTTTGTTCACTGTAAGCTCCCAATTAGCTTATTAAGAACTCTCAGTTCATCGGATAAAGAGAGTCCAATCAGCCAGCGGGGCCGGGTTCATTCTGCAGACTCTGCAGAATCTAAATGAAGAGCTGAGTTGGAGTTTGAGAGAGCGAGAGCTGCGTGGATCTCAATGGGCCACTGTCAACAGATAATGAAACACAGAGCTGATTATGTAAGTCCTACATAGACCCACACTTTCCAAGTACTCCAGCAACTGAAATGTCTGTTTTCTTTAACTTCACAAAAGAAAGAAGCTGCTTTTACAAAGTTCAGAAAATTTTCACAATAAAAAAAAAAGTTCTCAATAAACACTATCCAACTGCAAACACTGTTTTTTGCAGACAGTAGAAAATCAACTCATTTTTTTACATTAGGGAAAAGAATGAGTTCAACAATGGAGGCACTAAAGCATGAACGTTAGCTCCTGTTATCCCCTTAAGAGGAAGGAATTTCTTGCAGTGGAGTTATTAGAGGTAGATTGGTAATTAGACATCCTGGATTCATCGGAAAAGTTTCAGAGGAAAGCCGGTTTCTAAACCTGAACTTTTACGTGAGATAACAAAATTCTGTGAAGAGGATTCATGAAAAAACCTTATGAGCTGTCAGCAGCAAGCTTATGGCCTTTTCCCTACACACTGGCAGACTCATCAAACATAAAGCATGAGACTAATTAGAACTGAAAAACAGAAATGGATTATAAAAAAGAAATAAGGTTTTAAAACGTACTGGTTAACTGTCATGCACATTGTACCAAAACACAGCCTCTTTGGCAGTACAATGTACCCACAGACATCTGTTGGATACCTGCCAAGGACAGTGTCATTGTAAACAAGATTACTGTTAAGAGCCATAGTAGGCGTCTGTTTCTCACCGTTTTAATCCTGTGAAAATCAATGCCAAATCCCCTACACCAAATAAAAACACAACCAGTCTCCAGACATCAACCGCTTCTCATACTCACCTTTATTGATTCTGATTTCGAAGAAAGTTCCCAGCACCTCTTGTGTTATATAAATGTAAAGTAATCCCTGTCGACCGCAGCAATCCACAGCTAACTATATACAAAGCAGAAAACCATGAGTGACCCGATTACAATGCTGCCTATCTAGAACAAATACAATAAAGCTGCAGCTCCTTTTGTCTCCTCTCTCTGAGAGTCTGTGTCGTACTTTAGGGCGTATAACTGCTTTCAGCCAGTTCTAAAAGCACTGTGTGAGCCTGTTCGAACAAGTAGACAGGCCTGTGAAAGGAATGCTGAGGAATGCCTCTCAGAGAAAAAGCAAGTTGTTTCCCTCAGAGCTAAATATTGTACACCTGAAGCCTACCTCCAGTAATGAGAACGTGATTCAAGTTAATGATACAACTGTGGAGCAAAAGTCTAACCTGAGATGCAAACTAAGAAATGTACAAGTCCAGGAATAACACGAGTGTAGAAAATTCCAAAAGTTGGCATTCTGTGTGAAATATTGAAAAAATACAGAAAAATAGAAAAGTTCTGCAAGGACAAGATGTAAAATATTGTAACTGAATTATTCTAATGTTTTGTGTTAATGTTCTTGGAGTTGGCGTAGCAGAAAGATGAAGTTTTGCATGATTTTTGCAGCTGTATACTAAACTGGAAACAACCAATCACAAATAAAACTAGTTAAATGCCTCTGTCTGTCACAGTTTTCTATTTTTCTTACATATATCAAGTTGAGAGTGAATACACAATTTTAAACTTCCAGATTTGTGTCTGCCTTGCTGCACTTCACTGTTTTTCACCATTATTGTTTTCATCATGCTCTGCACATAATTTCATAATGACTCTTTGATGCTTCTCAATTTTTGCATCTACAATGCCATAGCATCCAGCATTGTTTAACATGGATGTAATGATAAACACTAAACTGTCTAAACTAAAATGCTAATCTGCATCACTGTAATATTTGGTGTAAATGCTCATAAAATGCAGATATTTGATATAACTTTTTACATTACTTTATTTCAAAAAGGGGGCCCTATATTCACAAACTTCATCATTGGCATTCACACTTAGGACAACTTTTCACTTTTAGACAGTTCTCTCAGATATCAAAACAAGCTGAGCTCAACTTTCCTGCCTACCAGAAAGTACTGCCAAGAGCAGAAACTGCACATTATGAAATCTTGCTTTTGTGTAAGATATATTTTTTTTCTTTCTTTTCAATGGCATGTGTTTGAGTGTGTGTCTACTTTTGGGGGAACCTCATGCCTCTACATCCCCATGCTGCAATGTAAAATCTAAAACTTTTAAACTAATATTACACTGATGCCAGATTTGAAATGTCAGAACAGAGACGTAGCGATAGCTGAACTTTATATCAGTGAAATCTAAAGTACCAGAGAGTTTTTGTAATAAGTGAAAGGGAGTTTTTTTTTTATTTCCAGCTGTTCAGTGATCTTATCATGGATGATTTATCGAGAAGTGGAAGGATGAGGCTATAATTCAAACATAGTTTCACCTGGTTTAGCAAAGCCACATCTTGGCCTTTATAAAACCACATCAATCTGTCAAATGAGGATGGTCATCTCACAACTCTGGGGGCTGATAGTCCCAAAGTCCGGGTCGTGTTGGAAAATGTTGGACTCGTTAAGTTTGCTGCTTTAAAGGTTTTTCTTTTTCTCCCCTGTTGTTTGTTTTCTGAGAAATCAGTTCAGAGCGGCTGTCAGCAGAGCAAACATCTGTGTCAGTGTGGGCACAGGATGTCCTCAAATTTTCTGTGAACACTGTGCATTTTCTCTTCCCACAAACAAACAAACATAACAATTTCAATGAGATTCTAAAAAGCAAACTCTCCCATTTTTTGCATAACTAAAAGCCTCCAATTCTAAAAAATAAAGGGCGACGGTGCAATTTGAAGCCATTACATTCATGTCAACACTTCAATTTTTTGTGTCTCGAGATACAATGTTACAGTTTTTCAAATCCTATTGATTATTTTATTAAGAGGTAAAAACTGGCCTCACATAGTGTGAAAACCTGTTTTGTGATGATGGTATCTGTCACTGTGCATTCAGATTGCATTAGATGGTTGAAAAGCTACTTTATGAATACTCCTAGAAAATAAAACAGATATCAGTTCAAAAGCAAAACTTTGATCGTTTATTCTGTAAGGGGTTACTTTTCTATGATGTTTATAAGTAGTAGTCACAGGAGGAGTGAGTGCTGTGACAGCCAACCCCGGTCTCCCCTATACGCAGTGGCAGTTAGAGCTGATTTTGTTCCTTTAAACAAATCATAAGAGCATCAACAAAGTCCTTTAAACTGTTTCCAAGCCCCCGTATCCATTTCTCCTGTCAATACGGCCTGTGAGCTAAAGATAGAACTGATTACAACGAGTACTGCCATAAAGCTAATCCTCTGCTATTCAGAGTAAAGGAGCGCAGCAACAGGTGGCTAACTGTGTAGCATTAGCTCTGTTAGCTTATATAAACGAGCATCTACCTAATTATGTACACTAAAAGGGACACTTAAATGTGATTTGAGCAGGATACTCACCTTTCGACTGGTTGTTGGAGAACCAGCTGGAGCCAGGAGCCGTGTTTGTGTTGACTCTCTTTGTCCCCTGATCACTTCTGACACTTGTCGTCTGGGTCCATTCACACACACTGTAATAAGGCGGAACTAGCTTCTCTCAGCACCTTTTGACCTGAAATAGAAAAACAAAAGTCACCTCCGAGCGTCGACGATGAAGTTAAGCCGACAGGTTCCTCCTGCTCGAACGCTAAATGTCAAAGAAGCACGAAACTAAGGTGTAAAAAACTTGTTATCGAACACTTGGCTGTCAAAGGTGTCCCAAGTCAACTCGGTAGGAAGATTATATGCTCCTGCGCATGCGCACTTCTCAGCAGGATGCTGCTCCCCCACCTGGGGAAAAAGTAGGAACCACATGACCAAGTTTCCTCCTTTTATCTCAGGGTGTCCTGACAAGTGACATTTCTTGGTTTTCATCTTAAAAAAGATTGTGGTATAAGAGCAGTATGTATGATTAAGGTTTGCTGACTGAAACACCACTTTTAACTTTTAATTTCTTCTCATCTTAGCGTGTTTAATCACATTTCCATCTGAAAATGTCTTATTAACCCTTTAGTCTGATCCATGGATCCAGTGCTTAACATTTGGCATGCAGTTGATGGATGTGTTGTGAGCATTGGTGTGGTACGCTTAAAACTAATTGCTTCATTGGGATCAATGTTGTTGTTTGAGTCTATCTCACTTAGCAGTGTAAACAAATACAGCAGTTGCTTTAATCTTCAATTAAAGCAGGGGATTCTATCTGATGAAAAAAGTTTTATTTGGGGGAAGTTTTTTGAAAACAGATCTATGGAAGCTCCCTTTCTTAATCATAATTCTTAAGGGGAAGAAAATCAAAAGTATGAGATATTAAGTCAAATTAAAAGAGAAAAAGTCAAAATTACGACATTAAAAGTCGAGTTTATGACATAGATCAAAATTCTGAGAAAAAAGAGTTTACATTGTGGGTTAAAGAAACAAAAATGTCTTATTTCTAGTCATTTAAGGACAGAAATTAAGTCTGAGTTGCTTGTAACAAGTCAAAAAAAATTGCCAATGGTATAAGAAAAATTCATTTGTAAAGTCTTTTGAAGTTAGAAAGATGTCTTAATACAAGAAACATTTTTTCTTATTTTTGTCTTTAAATAACTTGATATAAGACATTTTCCTGGACTTATCAGTTGAATGTATCTCATATCAAGGATAATAATTTAATCAGGACTTTTGGTGAGTGAGGGCATGCAGGGACTACAATGCACATTACTCTCATTATTTCAATGTCTTATGTCAAAGCTATGACTTTATTATCTCATTATTTCAACTTTTTTCAATCCCATAATTATAATTCCATATTGGCAAAGGAAAAAAAAAACCTCACCACAGCCACTTTTCCATTTTTATTTGTCTGACTGGCAGAAACAGGCTTGCATAGAAATCAGGGCACATCCTGATGCAGTTGTTATATTTTCATTTTCTCTGTGAAATGAGTTCTTATCGAAAGTGGTCTAAAATTTTACACACTGTACGAGGACGAAGTCTATCAGAAATCCTGGCTTAAAAAGATTTATGTAATTCTCAGTGCTTATGATATATAAGATCGTATTTTTCTTTTTTATTTTACATCAAAACTTGATCCAAAAAATGTATATCAGTTTTGCTCACTTAAAATTTTGCAACCAGATTTGTTATTGCAAAAGACATTTCATTATTTTACTATGCCTCTGTTTTGTCTTTCCCTCATAAGGATTTGACACTGAAATATTGCCTATAAACTTGGAAAAAAACAATGAATTTTGGCACATTTATGTTAATAACTTTTTAAAAAATCATTGCACAACAAAGGGTCTAAAGGAAAATGTGTTGCATGTAGGTTTATGATACCAACATAGCTTGTATTTTGCAGTGAAATGATTTCTGGCAAAAACTAGAGAGATTTTTACATAGAAATATATAAGTAATTTGAATCAAATCCTGTTCTTTGACTTAAAAAAAGACATGTTGAGAGTTAAACAGATCACACTATTTCAGTATCTATAAATTTGAAAGCTTTAGCGCAGCTTTGTACATCTTTAATTTTACTCCACTGAAAACTAATTCATCTGTGTTCAAACCACAAGTTTTTGACTCCATGAAAAGCTTGGAAATTGTGGTCTCTTCTGGCCGTTCTCTGAATTACAACACATAAGTTCAGTGTTTTACTCACAGTATTACAGATCAGTAGCGCAGATTTGTCTGCCACCTGCTGGTCGGTTGAGGACTGTGTCACTGGGTGCAGAACAAGAGGCTACAGGAAAGATTCAGATTAAGAACGGATCAAACATTGCATACTGTATTTCAGCTGTGGATGTTATACTGATAGAATTACATAACTTTATTATGAGATCAACTTTTCTCATTTAGCTTTTGACAAAGAAGGAGAAAACACATTTTTACACACACTGTACTGTTTGTTAAGATCTGAGAGTGAAGCATTGATGCCAGAGCTGATAGTGGAGCCGTTCAGTTTGTGTAACTCTAATAAAATTTATGTGCCCTTTGTTTTTCAGGCATTAGGAAGTAAACACACTGTGAAGCGCTGCGGCTGTGAGAACAGCTGCCGCAGACATTCCCAGTCTGAACTTGTTTTCGCTGCCGAGGAGGATCACTGTATGTAAGGGATAAATCACACAAAAACAAATCTGCCTCTGACCTTTTGGTGGACCCAGTCTAGCCTGGCTGCCCCAGACAGGGTTTCCCATTCCCACCCTTTCACTGCTCTTAATTATAGCAGCTTTTTTTCTTCAAGCATTTTTTTGCTGGGTCACTGGTTGAGGCCAACAAGGTTCACAACACTGGGTCTTTTATTGTTAGAGAGAAATTAGAAAGAGGTGATGAAGTCAGATGTGATGACAGCAACATTTTTAGGCTTCTATAGGTGTATCCAAAATTGGCAAATTCCTTTTAAATTCAGCATTCCTGAGGAAATTTTTTTTATCAAATATCACATAATCTTTAGCCTATACAAGACTAAAGCCACTGAGAGATATACTTGATTTCTTACAGCACATGCAAAACTCTGGCCAGGTGTAGATTTCCTAAATGTAAAGACAAACAAAGAGTTGGCTCTTTCATATGGCTCCTCATTGTATCATGTGGGTTTTATCAAATAAGCCATTTGTAGAAACATTGGAAACATCAACAACATTTTATTTATTTATTTGTTTATTCATTTATTTATTATATTATATTACACTACATTATATTATTAATAAAAAATAATAATAATAATTCATTTTATTTATGGAGCGCTTTTCAAAAACTCAGAGACACTTAAACAAGGTCAATTTTGACAGTGTAGGTTGAAAAATTAGTACAATAACAGAATAATGAAAAAAACAGTTGAAAAAAATGTTTGGTATAGAAAGACTCATACCATCAAACCCCACTTCTCTGAACACTGTCTCTTTCTCTGCATCTGATTGGTTGCACTGTGCCAAGCATTGCACTGCGTGATGTGCCCATATGAGCGCTCCAATGTAAAAACATTACGAATCTAACCAAAAGGAGAGCATTAGTGAGAGAGCAGCATATTTTTAGGTTGAAGTTCCTGAATGTTTGATTTCCCACTTTGCTTTTATTTTGCACTTTATAGACGCTCCCTGCATCAAGTCACAGCCTGCTGTTAAAAGAGTTCACTATGAAGTGCCCGGATTGCAGGACGACTTGCTCTGATCAGAACCAGGTTTGGGCTCATACTCGACCTGGCTGTTTTTGGAGAGAGGGGTCAGCTTTATCAAATCTGTTTATCTGAGTAATCATTAACCTGAGGGGCAAACTTGTGAAAGGATTTGTTGTGAGTAGTGTGTTCTTCCTCTCCTCTGGTTGGCTCACCAGATCACCAGAGATTTCATCCAAACAACTGCAGACACACTGTTGATGGGCAGTACGGAGCAATTTTCTTTGCTCTTACTCAGTAACTGAAGCAATGACATGCACAAACTTTTTAAAGGACAGAGACGTAAAAAAAAAAAAAAGATACATACAGCAAATTCTTGACGAAAGAGGGCACTAAGTTCTGTGTGTTTCAGTGGAACATTAGACATGTTTATATGTCACATCACTGGCTAAATGACTTTGGTACCTGTTTTGGCCCCCAGGAGGACGATGTGGTGTGTGTCATAGCTCCCAAAAGGAACTTAAATGTTCTGCAAAGGTTAAAAAGGAAACGTTTAGAATTCAGAGAGTAGCCACTATTCGAAATAACTCTCATTTTTTTCTAATAGGCAAAACAACAAAAAGCCAAAAAAAAAAAAAAAAAATTGCAGAAATGATCCACTTGTTATTTTAATTTTATTTTTTTAACAAAGCTTCTCTATGATGTGAACTTATCTTTTTTTTTTTTTTTTTTTTTTTTTTTTTTTTNGTAGGTTATTTGTCAGTCCTTTTATAAACGTTTTACACATTATCATTATTACCATTAAATTTTAGTTCTTAGATTTTTAATATATATTATTTCATTTCTTTTGCAGTTTAATTCAATATTGCCCTCATATGAATTCATGAAAACAAACCCAAACAAATTTATAGACACCAAAAGCACTCAGTAGGAAGCTCATACATTATATCCACTTTACTGACATACACTTGGGCTGGTGTATGACAGATAAACAAGTAGATTACAGTTAGAGGATTGAATAGTTGCTCAAGAAGTCTATAAAAAACCTGTCCTTGCAAATCAGACTAACCATTTCAACGCAGTATCATCAGAGTTCTCATTCTGTCCTCTGGGTGGCGTCATAGCGGAGGCACAGTGTCTTTTGGAGGGTTATGTTGCTTCTCACTGATGACACTTTTTGTTTTTTTCCAGGATTATCACATGTAACTTTTACTCTTCTTGTACTTCTAAAGAATGTGAGCAGTGGATTCACAGGATTCCAGCTTTTGATCTTTTATCCAGTGAGGATACAAATATTTGAGTTGATAATTTGTATATTTTAAACTTCCAACTTCCCGCATTTGACACTGATAAAGACACAGTAATGTTGACATGTCTCCTCTGGCTACAAATAGATAGTACATTGTCATGAATATTCTTCTTTTCACGTTCTATGAGGTTTTTCATGTTTTTTTTACAGCGATAAGACTGATGTGAATGTTAATGATAAACATCACTCCTTTGATTCTTTGTTGTTGTTGTTGTAGTTGCTGACATGAGCAGTATTTGCAGACCAGACAAGATCCCTGAAGGTCTCATGATGCATTCACGGTCAGGTTATGCTCCCTTTTGTCATCAATCCTCCTCCAAAGTATCTCAGCATACATGTTACAGTCAAATGACTCAGTCTTCTTGAAGACTAGGAAAAAAAAAAATCAAGTACACTAAGCCCAAACAGGCTTGTACTGTACATATAGTTTTGTCAGTAAAACCTTTTTGAAAGTAAACTTTATGTTTTCAATGTAGTGTATTATCTCTGCTGATGTTTTTTTTTTTTTTTAATTTGTTCTTTTATTAATTGTTTATTTATTAATTCATCCAATTGTTTATTCATTCATTGCACTATTCTCTACTTTTTTCAATAATTTTGAATTTATTCATTTTAAAATAATTCCACCTATCCATCAATTTCTTGTTTTTGTTTATATTTTTTCAACATTCATTCATTTATCACCCACATTGCTATAGCTTGTCTGTTGTTCATTTATTAATTTATTCATTCTTTAGTTTGCTTTTTTTTTCTTTTTGGCTGTTTATTTTTTCACTTATTAGTTTTTGTTTGTTTCACTTCTTAATATATCTTTTTATTTATTCATTCATAGGTTTGTCAGCTGGTTTGTCATATATGTATTTGTTCACGCACTGTTTGATTGTTTTATTATTTTTTATTTATATGTGTGTGTATAAAATTGTAGTTTTGTTTGTGTTATTTTCATATTCTATCTATCCATTTATATTTTCGTGGATCATTCATTTTGCAGTAGATTAAGTTCAGACCTCTTTTGAAAGCAGTCTTTTTATTGAAACATCTCCCAAAGTCAATCCTTTCTAGTTAAAAATAACATAAAAACACTGACCCCCTGCATTTTTAAAAAATTGTTTTGCTGAAGCAAATAACTCTAAATGATGATAATCAAAATTAAGTGTTGTATTTTACTTAAAGTCGCAGTCAAGACTCAGGAAAATTAGAAAATGTTATAAGCACAGCTTCCTCATATAGAATCTATCAAATGCATCAGTAAAACTTATTCTCAGTCGATGCCTCCTGGCTGACCTGGTATTACAATTTGACCTGGTATTGCAATTTCCCATCAGCATGGATGTCTCAGTGACATGTTGTTCTTGAACACGTTGTACATGCTCTCTCCTCTTTCTAGTATTTTTCCATGAGACAGGCAGTGTCGCCACATTGAACATGCCACTGCTACAATGTTAATAAAGACCTCTACCCCTGCACCAAACAGCCTCATATTAAACTTAGAAACAGTGAACAAACAGAGGAAATCTGCGTCTCTGAACCCTGAAAAGGCGAGCTATAAATACGCTGGATAGTCTGAGCATTTAATGTTGAATAGGGTCTGCACAATACAAGTGCTGCTTGGTCAGCTACACCCATGTCTTCATGTCTGCAACGAGTCAGCAGGATTATATTACAGCTTTTGTCTTGTCTCTAACTCAGACGCTCATTTCCTGTGAGGAATTATGACCATCTGACAGTAAATTCAATAGACACATTAGAAACAAAAGGGTTTGTTCGTATCAGCTCGACTCACTCAACCACCTCTGATCTCAGGATAAAAGACATCATTATTGATAGATTTCTGATCATTTTTCAGCAACTGCTTTTCTATCCCAGTTTATGCTGGTTTTAGTGTCCAGGTAAATTATTTCAGCTGGTGGAGGCTCATCGCTGCTTCTGTGAGTGAAATTGAAAGCTTTGTTAGTCATGAAGTCTGTCCTTCATTTTGGCATCATTCAGGATCAGTCAGGAGTGAGATATGAAAATGACTGTAACAGCACTCAACAGCTAAAACTCAACATCTTTCTTGACTCAAAAATTGTAAGTTACCAGTACTGTCGTTAAAATCTGCAGATCTTACTAGTTTTTCTGAAGTAACAATTACTTTAATAATGAGAAAGGCGATTTCATTCTTTTTTTGAGTGAGGCTTACTTAAATTACTTAAGTGGTTACAAAGGCTAAAGCTGCCAAGTTCCCATTTCACATGTAAGTCCAGTAGGTGGCAGTAATACAAGGTAAAGCAGATTGAACAGGTAGAAGAAGATACAGAAGTGCTCAGGCTTGAGTTTCGAGAGTGAGCAAACCTCAACTTCGCTATCTAGTATTAATATAACATTTGCTTCCTCTTCTTCTTGCATATGTCTTTAGATCCTCAGCTCTCTTGTAGCAAGCCATACCAGTGTCTCGTCGTCCAGGTTCATAAGGCCAAGGTTGCCATTTGGTGGCTGGTGTTTTGGGGGCAGGTAGTCAAAATGTCATCAACAGTCTGTAGGAGGTCTCCACATTCACAGTGAGCACTGTCTGCGAGGCCCCTCTGCTGCATTGATTTCCCAAAACGTCCCACACTTGTCTTTAAAACATTTGCTAATTAATAAGTTAGGCAGTATGCAGTAATAGCTCAGTCCATAGCCATAACCGTTAACAGTTGATAATTGTTGCATATATTTGCAAGAGGCGCACTGCTGTGAAACCTTGTACTGAGAGTATAATTGTTACCCAACTGTTTGGAACAGCTACAACCTTAAACTTGTACCCAGAATGCCTTTGTGAATTGTAACCCAAGAGTTACTGTTACCCTAAGTGAGAAGAGAATGCAGTGGTCATGAGACCCTGCTGTACGCTGATATGTCACGTGTGTGTCAATGGCTGTCTACTCTACAGTATAGACCATCTATACTTCACAGCAAAGAGTTGCTGTCTATGCTCCACGGCGTAGACCAGAGTGTACCCTACACACCATAGATTGACCGTTGACGCTGCATGGCTTAGATTGACTGTCTATGCTGCATGGCATAGGCATGGCATGGCAAGGTAGTTAATGCCGACTATCCGTTGACTATTGACACTCTTAAAGTGGCTTTTTAGGAACCAGTAAAATTGTATTTTTCTGCAGAACTCAAAACGAAACTCCCTGTGGAAAGGAAGTATTGGCACTTAATTTTTGAATTGCAATGTTCTTCTTTAATTTTGCATTTTTTAGGGGGGAGCAACATTAGCTAACAGTCATTTCTGTTTTTTTCTGTTTTTTATTTTTATTTATTTATATTGAAAATCTTTTCAAGTCACAAGTGTATG
This sequence comes from Thalassoma bifasciatum, assembly GCA_008086565.1. NCBI lineage: Eukaryota > Metazoa > Chordata > Actinopteri > Labriformes > Labridae > Thalassoma > Thalassoma bifasciatum. The sequence continues at coordinate 13,267 of RPOG01001348.1, read as the reverse complement.
TAACAGAATTGATCAAGAAGCATAGATTAAGTAGTTTAGGTTGCCTGAACTCAACTACAAGTAGACTACAATAAAATAATCTAAAGTTAGTCCAACATACAAAAATCTATTTTACTTTAACCCTGTGGTGTATAGTGGTCACTATCGTGGACACCTATTTCAAAGTCATTTACTCCTAAATTCAATGGTTCAAGTGGTGAAAATTCACATTAGCCTGTGTCAGGATGTCTTAATTCTTCTTAGGGCCCGTAAAAATGTTTTCAATTTTTTTTTCCAAACATATTTATGTATATTTAAGTATTTTTTAAAAAGTTACAGACAAACATTTGAGGGTGAAGAGGCTTGTAAACCATAAATTATTCAGTGTTAAAATGGATGACAGAGAGTTAAAATGTTTCACAAAGCATTAAAAAAAGATTATTCATGAAATTACAAAAGAAAATAATAAAAAATCATATTTACATTAAGTTCACACTGTTTTATGTTGAATGCTCAGTTACTAATATTTGAAAAAATGGAAAACTATTTTTCATGCCTAAAGACAAATAAAAACACTCAAGGGAAAAATCCTGACACTGACTTCCATAATTCATGCATCAGAGGGTTAAAAAAGTTGTCAAGACATGCTTACTGAGTTTTTTCAAAGCAATGTTTCCAAGTTTTCTTTCTTTTTTTTAAGTACACTTAACTATTTAGATTTCACAGTGCAGTGTACCTCCCATCATAACTTTGATCTGCACTTCTATGTTTAATACAAATATAACTGCGGAAAAAAAATACCTCATGATTTCTACTGAAATCCTTTCATTGAGGGGGTTTCTCTTTGGAACAATAAATCCATTCATGAACTTAAATAAGAATGGGGAAAAAAAGTGAAATAACAAAAACACAAATGTGAGCTATATTTGGTGCAGAGGGTGAGGCCGCGGCTCTGATAATAGAGCTGCCTACTCTTTCCCTGTGTCACCCTGCAGGAAACAGAGAGGAAAACAAAGGGCTCATCTCTGTGGACACAAAGGCTGATAACACACAGCTGTATCACAGTTTCACTCCAACATTAGATAAGCTCATACCAAACAATCCTGAAAACAGATGACGGTGTGACTCAGAATTATAACTCTCATTACTGACCTTTACAACCAGCATGAAAACATCAATTCATGGCAGATTACGCTGGTGCTGAACGCCTACAGGTTCATAACACAATGTACCAAACAAACCATGGACATAACTATCAAACTCAACATTTGAAAAGTGCAATCAGCCATCTGACACTTAATTAATGTTTCTGTAATTAGTTGAGGGGTTATCATACAACTACTCAGGGCGTCAGGTGAAAAAACGTGGGTTGGTTGATTTTGTTGCTGATGCCTGCTCGTGTCACGTGCTGTTGGGACATTGAAAACAATTATAAAACAGTTTTCAGTCCTGCTATTGGTCCTTTCTGCTTCCACTACATGAATATATGCACATTTACACACAGATATTACAGTTTCATTATAACCACAACATAATTATGCATTTGATATCAAAATGTAGCCTGCCTTGACGTAGAAACGAGGACATGACGTTAAAAGTAATGGATAGTGTTTGTTGAAAACACAAACCTGTACAAAACCTGACACCTAATCTGCATCTGTTTGACAGAAACTTGGCGGACAGAACACAAACAAGGTATTATGTCTGGTTTCGGCACGTATCGTTCACTTCTTGCTCACGTTCATGGGCTTGTTGGTGAAATAGGCTTCACTTGGTGTCTTCTTTCAAGCAAGTGGTTTCTTGGAAATACACTGCCAAAAAAAAAAAGTTGTGACCTGGATTTAACAAAACAAATAGGTTCAAGCCTTCTATTGGAGAATTACTGCATGGATGACTATCTTTTAGTATCTTCAGTAACTTCTCATTTCTTTAAGAACCATGGAGAAAGACACATTCTGTGGTCATGGAAAAGATATTCGTCTGTTTAAGAATGGTCATATCATTGGTATGCATCAAGCAGAGAAAACACCTAGGGAGATTGGTGCAGAAACTACTAAAATTGAGTTAAGAACTGTCCAATGTATTATTAAAACCTAGAAGGATGGTGGGAAACTATCATCCTCCAGTAAGAAATGTGGTGGGAAAAAATCCTGAATATGGATGGTGAAGAAACTCAGGAGTATGTGTAATAATGAAAGTAAGAGCATTACCACTTGCTCAATGCAAAGGGAACTCAAGGGATTGAAATTTAACAGCTGTGTAGCCTTAAGAAGACCTCTAATCAGTAGAGCTAAAGGCTAAAGGCTTCAGTTTGCTGATTTACCTTGTTCCAGAGTGATAGGCGCATCAGGGCAAGAAGAGAGGCAGCTGAAGTGATGCACCCATTATGCCTAGTGCCTACTGTACAAGCCTGTGAGGGCAGTGCTATGACGTGACAGTGCTTTTTCTTCCCAAGATGACAATGCCAGAGTTCATGGGGCTCAAACAGTGAAAGAGTGGTTCAGGGATTATGAGATACCTATTCCACACATGGATTGGCCTCCACAGAGTCTAGACTTTAACCCCATTGAGAATCTTTGGGATGTTCTGGAGAAGACTTTGTGCAGTGGTCAGACTCTACCATTATCAATACAAGATCTTTGTGAAAAATTAATGCAACACAAGATGGAAATAAATCTTTAACCCTATCCGATAAATTTGAATAATGCATGTGTACTCCACATAAACAGGGTTAAAAATGTCATCATGTCAACTGTCTCCTGAATCGAAATTTTCTGTATGCTTCAACACGGTCATACTTTTCTGCAGTATTCATCAAATATTCATCCTCTTTGCATATTTTGTCTTAAACAGTAATGCATGAGCATGATGGCCAGTATCTTAAATCAGCCAAACAGGTGAAATGATTATGCCGTTAGCGTCTGCAATAGTGAGGTACTACCACTATTAAACTTAGTTCTCTCATAGGGCATTAACCTGGCTCATATAAACTGCTCATCATTTTTTTTTTTCCACCATTGGTCTGTTTTCATGGCCAATGGCTGCACGTCCACTTGGGTCCATGTGCTGCCAATCAGGTGCCTGATGGCAAAACCAAGTTGTAGCATAGTATGGAGTGAATAGTTCCGTCTCCAAAGGGCAGTTCTATATTATGGGAGATGTCAGAGACAGGCTGCAAGAGGTCGACACAAGAGGTCAGAGACTGTTTTCTCACCTGTGGTCGCTGTAGGTTGTCTCCTCCAGATTCAAAGTCAAGGTTTGCAGGACAATATGTGCCTGTGGCTCTCTGCCCAGACAATGTGGAACAGGCTGAATGCAGTCAATCTCTGGCCTCATAGACCTGCCAGGAGACCTGCCACGATTGCCCTTTACTGTCAGGCCTGTTTGTGTTGTTGCCAGCAACACATGCACTGGCACCTGAACATGTGGAGGAATGTGATACATTCCTGATCCAAATCTTAAGTCTGGTTGAGAAATAGCACAAATAACATAGCACATTTTTCACTGTTGGATCTTGAAACGTTTCTCAGTAGAGTTTTGAAATACAAAAGAAGAAATTGGAGTAAGACACAAAAAACAGAAATAAAAATACAGAGTAGGCAATTGATTGAAAACAACAATGAAAGGTAAATAGTCTGTTCATCAGTTGATCAAAAGTTTAAGAAGACAGCCTTTGACAGAAAAGCTGGACAAAAATGTAGATTCACTGTTATCTTCTGTTAGGTATTCACACTGTCATGACCTCCTGATGGTAAAGGCTAAAAAGCTTTCTCTCTTTGAATGCGGTCGGATTGTTGAGCTGTATGAACAAAACCTCTCACAACATAACGCCATCACTGCTGAGGTTGGACGCAATAAAACAGACATTTATGAATTTCTTCAAAGATCTAGAGGGTTTTGGAACAAAAATGTCAACATCATGATCTGCTTTTTCCTTCAATGGAACAATGTAGCTGACGGTTGTTCAGGAGCATCAAACAGTGGCTGTCTATGTGGAGATGTTGCAGGGGGTGTCCTTCATGACTGAGGGCTCTGCTCTGTGTGCTAATGACTGAGTTTTTCAATGGGGCAAAGCTGCAGTTCACAATGACTGCCTGACAAAGGACTTCTTCTTCTTCTTCTTCTTTCAGAGGAATAATCTCACTCTTTTGGAATATCTTGCATGTTCCCCTGATCTAAATCACATTGAGAACATTATGGGATGGATGGAGAGGGAAGTTTACAAAAATGGACGTCAGTTCCAGACAGTGGATGCCAAACATGAAACATCTTTACCACTTGGAGCAAGGTTTTCAAGAACAACAGGATATTTCTCATAGGATGTCTCTGGAAAATCAACTTTTTTACTTGTTTCGTCAAATCTTTCAATCATTTATTTCGTGAAATATTTGTGTGAGACTCTTAAATTCTTGATTGAGGACACAGCTGCCAGCTGCGATGTGTCAACTGTCTCATTTCAGGAACTAAAACCCTGTAAAATCAGTTTTCTAGGATTTTTGTGATCTTGCTGCTCAAACAGAGGAAGACATGGAAACTTACAAAGTCAACAGTCTTCTTCAAAATTTTCCAAAACATATAAAAGTGTCCAGGAAAAGTACAGAAGCTTTACCAGAGTGAGGGTCTGACAGGTGACCTCTTAGAGGTCCTCTGTCTGTCTGTCTGTCAGTGATGACACATTGTGTGTTCATGGACTCACAGACACAAGCAGCCGCACAGTGACTGTGCAGAACAAACAGTGAGATGACAGGAGGACAGATTTATGCTCTGCAGACTCACTCACAGGGAGCATTACAGTGGCACACTGTCTACTCATAACTCAACTTAGAGTGTTTACTCCAGCCAGATTTTTGCACTGTAATTCTAGATAAGGAGAAAAAGCCACAGGAGGTTCACGTGAAGCTTCCATGTATTTGTTGAAACAAGTTCTTACCCATAAACTCATCAAATCAGGCATCTTGTGGCTCTTTTACACTATTGTTTTCTTCTTGGCCTCATTTCTGCCACCCTCCCCCCATCTTCGAATCCAAACTCAAAAGTCATGTTTAGATCTGCTTTAACTGCTTCACACGGTCCCTCACCTTTTTGCTTGTGTGTTGTTGTTTTTTCATTCTATTTGTATTTTATGGTTCTGTTTTTATCTCTGTAAAACGACCTTGAGTGTCCTGACAGGCGCTTTTAAATAAAATGTATTATTGTTATTTTGAAGTTGTAACCTGGATCCACAGTCCTGTGAGCAGTAATGAAACACAGCCTTTGGTTTAACTTGTTTAATATTCTGAAATTGCCACAGTTCAGTCATGTTTGGCAACTGAAATGTCTCATCTCGATTTGGTGGGTGTAAAAAGTTGAGTTCATACCAGGCTTGTTTGGGGCAGTTGTTCTGAAACAGTGACCCCCTCAGTTCCAGCCCTGTAGCGGTTCCTTCCACTGAGAACACAATCACTTCAGCAACCAGTACACTGTTATAGTGGAGGGGCAGTACTAAGCCCGGTTACAGGGCCAAACTTTGACCTTTCAGCTCAAAACAATGACTTTCTGTCTCAAGATTATGACTGCTACCAAAATTTTACTTTTCATCTCAAATTTTTGGCTTTCTATCTCAAAATAGTAACTTCATATTCCAAAAATTACTTTTATCTCAAATCTTTGGCTTTCTATCTTAAAAATTATCTATAGCTAATACTTTTAAACAGTTTTCTAACAACTTTGACTATCAAATTACAAAAATCTTGACATTTTATCTCAAAATTAGGACTTAATCCAATAATTCTGTCATTCATTCATTCATATTTTCTACTTTTTATCACAAATTTTTCCTAGTTATCATGAAAATCTTATTCTTTTCTTAACTTAAACCTTTGACCTATGTAATACTTTTGACAGTTTTCTACCTTGACTATAAAATCTTGACAAAAATCTTGACTTTTTTCAAAAATACATATATTCTCTCAAAATGTTGACTTAATCAAATAATTCTGACTTTTTATTCAGCCTATCTACTTAATCTGAATTTTCCTTTTTATCCCAAAATGTTTGACTTTATCCCATTCTTCTGACATTTTTATTTTCATATTTCTACCTTTTTTTTTTATCTCAAAATTTGACTTTTTATCTAAAAATTTGACTTTGTATCTCAAAATTTTGACTTTTTTCTCATAATTTTTACTTTGAGGTTGGTGTGTCAGAACAATGACAGTAGCCCAGGGCAGCGACTTATGACAAATATCAATAGTCCGTAGAACAAGAAGAGAAAAACACACAGACAGGAATTTTATAAAATCTCCCCATACATAATTTTATGGCTGAAAATGAAGACGTATAGAAAAAAGGGATGTCACCCTGGAAAAGTGTCAACATTTTGTTTTATTAAAATTATTTGAAAAATATGCTTATAGTCAATACTGGTTATTTCCAAAAGCCTGAACACTAAGTTAGTGAAGAACATCTTTTTGTGCCTATTGTTTTCTTCATTCAATTTTACCATCTTGTCTTTTCGGTGATGCTTTCCAAACCTTATGACACACAGCTGTTGTCAGCCACAGCTGGATCCACCCGTCCTGCTGCCACTCCATCTGTCACCATCATGAATAAAGGCCACACTGGGTGTCTCCCCTAGATAAAGGTGAGGAAGGGCACACACCCAGAGGAGCTGTAACATCACGGAAACTTGATAAAAAAAAAAGACTGTGAAAGACTTCACTCTTTGTTTTGAGGAGAGATTCCTCAGACTATAATTAGTTTCCGCTGATCTGCTGAGTGTCAGAGATATTTAGGCTACAGAAGAAAACAAAGATGTCTGAAGTCCTGGAATTTGTGAGAGTGTGGATTGATAAGATCAGAAACAATCTGGTGTCTGGAGTGTTTATAAGAGGATAAACATTTTTAGCAGCATTAGATCAGAATCCCCCCAGCATGTGGTGAAGTGATGACATGTTAGTGCGGAGTGGAATTTACATTCCTTTTGGAACAAGGTCATGAAAACGGTTTACCTCCCACAGCTTCTGATCAATGACACGCTGAAACTGGAAAAATCCAGGATAGGGGCTGATGAGAAAGGGCGGATGCTGGCCTTATAAGAACATCATTAGATAACAACGTTGGACATGGTGACCGAGGTAAAGCTGAGCGTCGTTAATCCTACCTGAAGGCTGATTTAATGTCTGAGGATTAGCTGCTTCATAGTGTTAACTGCAGTTTAAATGGGCAGCACAAATGAGGGGTGTCATTGTCATTAAATCCAGTGCCAACCTCTGATCTTAAACAGACCGTAATGCATTAGCTTCAAGGCGAGCGGACGCTCTGAGACTGATGTAATTGTTTAGGTGAGATGAACTGAGATGTGGGTCGGGGCGTCTTTAGCTCTGCTGGAAAACACGGGTGTGGTATCGTCTCATGTCCACTTACAGGAACAGACAATGAAACAATTTGGCAAGAGGAGGAGATTCTTTTGAATGTTTCTGGTTAGAATTCATATAAACAATTGTCTTGTGCAGAAATAATAGATGCAAAAAAATTGTTTGAATATTTCCATTGTCTTTCCCCATTCATCTTGTTCTGTGTCACAGGGGGAGTTTGGCCCATTACAGCTGTCATTAGGTAAGAGATACACCCCAGAGAGGTCGCCAGTTCATCACAGGGCTAACTGTATAAATACAGGGACACACATTAACCCTGTGGTGCAGAGTGGTCACTACAGTGGACAATTTAAAAGCTATTTACTCCTAAATTCAATAATTAATGTGGTGGAAATTCATATTAGCCTGTCAGGATATTTTTATTCTTCTTAGGGCCTGAAAAAATGTTTTCAAATTTTTTTCCTAAACATGTAATTTTAGAAAAGTCATAGACAAACATTTGAGGGTGAAAAAGCTTATAAACTGTAAATAATTCAGTGTTTAAATGGATGAAAGAGAGTTAAAATGTTGCGCAAAGCATTCAAAAAAGATTATTTATGAATTTAGAAAAATGAAAATAAAAAAAAATAAAGGAGTCAAATAAGAAAAAAAGTCATATTTACAAAAAGCTCACACAGTTGTATGTTGAATGCTCAGTTACAAATATTTGAAAAAAAAAGGAAAACTTTTTTTCCCATGCATTAATACAAACAAAAACACTCAAGGGGAAAATCCTGGCACTGACTTTCATGATTCATGTGTCAGAGGGTTAAAGTGCCCTCCTGAGAGCCAAAAATATGTTTTGAATCTTGAATCATAGACCATAGAGTCCATATTAGTAATACATACAAGACTACCTGCAAGTGAAAGTCAAGATTAAAAGTTTCAAGGGAACTATGAGAAGTCTTTAGGTTTTTGTTTTGGATAGTGTTATTTTTTCTGATAAATGCATGAAAATGAAACCATAAACTGACAGAGACCCGTGGGAACTGTAAAGGCTGTGCTGTTGTGTTTTGTCTTGAATAGTGAAGATACTGTTCTTTTGTGGTTTTTACAAAATGAAAACAAAAATAAAGCGATTCTCGGAAGCAAATTCAGTTCTTTGAAAAGATGATGCAAAATGAGGAGAGAAAACGGGGGGTAAAAAGTACAACCCATTTCCAATAAAGCTGCGGCGTTAAATGAAAGTAATGTAAAAGTCTCTTTAACCTATATTCAATTGAATACAAAGACAAGATATTTAATGTTTAAACTGATCAACTTTATTTTTGTGCTGCAAATATTCACTCATTTTGAATTTGATGCCCACAACAAGTACCAAAAAAGTTGGGACAGGTTCATGTTCCTCACTGTGTTACATCACCTTTCTTTCTAACAGCACTTAATAAGCATTTGTAATCTGAGGACACTAATTGTTGAAGCTTTGGAGCTGGAAATCTTTCCCAGTCTTACTTGATGGACAGCTTCAGTTGCATAACAGTCCCAGGGTCTTAAGTGTCATATTCTGTGCTTCATAATGTGCCACACATTTTTAATGGCCGACAGATCAGTCTAGTACCTGCACTCTTTTACTATGAAGCCACAATGTTGTAACAGGTGGAGAATGTGTCTTGTCATTATCTTGCTTTAATAACGGGACGTCGCTTGGATGGTAGCATGTGTTGCTCCAAAACCTGGATGTACCTTTCAGCATTAATGCTTCCTTAACAGCTGTGATGGTCACCCATTAGGCTATGGGCAACAACACACCCCCATACCATCACAGAGGCTGGATTGTGAAATTTGCACTGAGAGTAATCTGGATTGTTACTTACCTCTATGGCCAGGAGGACACGAAGTCCATGATTTCAAAAAACAATCTGAAACGTGGATTCATCAAACCACAGCAGACTTTTCCACTTTGCCTCAGTCCATTTCAGATGAGCTTGGGCCCAGAGAAGGTGGCAGCGTTTCTGTCTGTTGTTGATATCTGGCTTTGTCTTTGCATGGTAGAGTTTGAACTGTCACTTGTAGATGTAGTGATGAACTGTGTTAACTGACAATGGTTTTTTGAAGTGTTCCTGATCCCATGAGGTAAGATCTTTTACACAATTGTGTTGGTATTTAATGCAATGCCCCCTGAAGGGTCAAAGGTCACATGCGTTCAATGCTGGTTTTGGGTCTTTCCGCTTACATGCAGAGACTTCTACAGATTCACTGAATCTTTTTATGATATTTTGGACTGTAGATGATGAAATCTATAAATTCTTTGCAATAATACACTGAAAAGCATTGGTCGTAACCTGTGTGACTATTTGCCCATGTAGTTGTTGACAAAAGTGTTCATGTGGCCTTTCAAGCCTTCGCTCATGGAAGGCTGACTTTCATAATTCATGCATCAGGGGTTAAATGCACGTGTATTGTTTCTTTTTCATTTGTTATTTTTAGGACACTAATCTCTCTGTAATGACGTCTCTCATCTTCTTTGATATCTTTAAACTGCAGTTTAGGCTCATAGGGGTGATAAGCCAGGTGAAACTCAGGTAAAGAAAACGGAAAGTCCTGTTCTTACTCCTCAGGTGAGTCGGTCTGATGATACAAATCAAAGTCTCACAGTTTATCTGAACAAAGACTTGTCATCAAGCCTCCTGCTCTATTTTTGGCTCTCACTTGAGTCGTCTGACCTTCTGAGATGACGCCCTGTACTTTAGTATCAGATTACATCGAGAACATTTCCTTGAAATCCGTCTCTTTGAGTGAACAAACAGAGCTTTGTGAGATGAGGTGTGAGGAGAATTCTGTGAAGGTTTGGGTCTGTGGGGTCTGTCATCTACATGCCTCATGTCTGTTTAATAAATGAACAGGTAACATACGTAACATCGATCCTGCGCTCACTCTTTCTCTCTTTAGGAGATTTTTGGAAGAAGTAATGATTAGAAAAGGCGAGAAAGAACTCAAACAACTGAGTGCAGCCCCCACACGGAGAGCAATGGAGGTGGGATTCTTCAAACATGACTCTTCAGAATGTCCGTCAGCGTGTGCAGGTGGATATGCAAAACACGACTTCCTTATTTGGAGATTCTGTGTTCAAGAGGAGCATTTGACCCTCATATTTCAGGCGGGTTTAAACATTAATCTGCTCACCCTTGCCTTGTTTTTAGTGACGGGTTTGGTCCATATTTAACAGGAAGACTGAAAATGTCAAACATTTCTTATCTGAGGTCTATTTTTGAACTGGCTTTGTGTGACTAGAACTTTTTTTTGGATGAGATTTTTAAATTTTGGAGTTCGTCCAAACCAATCACTTTGGAAGTTCCCCTCTCTGATGTTATCTAAACCTGACTGCAAAGTATTGTGCACTGCTACATCTTTCATTCACTCTGTCACACATTGACTGGAAGTTTGGAAGGGAATTATATTTATAAAACTAATAAAAGTTTCAGTTTTCTTATCGCTGTTTTCTGTCAACTTCAAAAGACTTATAAATATAGCTTTTTTTGCTCTCTGTGTTAACTATTTTTATGTTGAAATGCTGAGCATCAGATGAAGGTCCTTTGAAGACAAAGGACACTTGAAGACCGAGATTTAACAAACAGGGCTCATGGGTGTCACTCTGTTCAGCTCTGCTCCAATAGAGCAATAGAGATGTTAAGGTGAGAGTTGTGGCTTAGCACTGTAACATTCAGCATTTCCTGCAAGAAATTGATTAATGTTGAAATGGGGCTCAGCATTCCATCACTGAGCTTTTACTGTAAGGAAAAGTGAGAGTGTTGAAATGTGATACTCAGCATCCTGCATTTGCTGAAAGGAAATGCAGCCCCCCCTATAGTTTGTAGTGATTTCTGTGAAAATCAGTGTGCTCAAACATTGTTGTTCCATCAATACAAACCAATAAAATCAGAGCTCATGTGTCTCTTGATACCAGATGATAAGTGGTCAGTTTTCTGCTGTGTTACGTGCTGAGTAAATATCATCAAACTCTGCTTCTGATCAAGGGTAATGTTTTCTATTAGGAGTGATATGGGCAAAATGTGTCAGGTTGTTTTTATGGCAGGAGCAGGATGTAGATTTTATCAGGATTGTTTTCATGTTCAGACCATTTGTACTCGCAAATGGTGTTACCGAAAGGGGTGGAAAATTCCCAGCATCCAACTATCAATGGGAATGTAACCTGGGAAATGGAAATTTTTAGTGCTTTGCTGCTATCAACTAACTTTTATTTTTCATCATTCATGATTTTTGTTGTTCTGTGAAAGAAACCATTTTGTGACCTTAAATATTACAACTCGTCATATTGAGTCAGCAGCCATTGAGGACTATGAGGTTGAGAAGACACAGCCTAAAGAGGAGCTAAATTGTTTAAATACTTTCACTTTGTTCAATGGGACTTTTTTAGGGGTGATATGGGGACAAACACTCAAAGAAAGAAAGAAAGAAAGATTGACATTAACTGAATTCATTATATAAAGCAATAATTTCAAGTTAAACTTAGTTGACCCCAAAATTATTGCTTTCAACCAACCCAATCAATTACATGGAACCAGTTGACATAGTAAATTCCATCAAAGTAAATTAATTGTAAATAGCTGAATCTTCTCTGATAAGTCACCATTCAAGCTTTTTGTTTTAAGTTCTAAAGCTCTAATAACTGATTAGTGTCATTTATAAATGTTGTATCAGGCATATTTGCATTTACATTTGCTTAATAAAGGATAATTCCCTGGACATTCATTCATAGTATCAATTAAAAGTATTGAATTAGACATGTTTGCATGCTTGGATGTCTTCTTATAACAAGCCAAAATGTTCCATATTTATTATGCACTTGTGACCTGGAAAATGCAGTTAGTATGAATTCCCAAAAATTTCATTAAAAATCCCATGGAAAGTTTTCAGCTTTGAAGATTCCCCAGATTTTGGGACCCCACCTGCAAACAACACCAGCCCCAAATATTTCTTATCCTGCATTCTGAACTATTTTATGCTCCACTTTTGGTCTTTTCTGCACCATTTCATAACTTTTATCTTGTCTTCTCACATTTTCGGATCATGATGAAAACATTCATTTACAGACATCAGCTGTAAGAGTTGTTGAGTTCTGCTAAATGTGCAAAGTCTTATATATTTACAAGTATCCAAAAGGAGTTTATTGAGATATAGATAGATATACATTGTAAAATGGTTAATTTCAGAGACATAATACATTGCTAAATAAAAGCTGGGGGTGGTGTGAAAATGGACCTTTGGTCATGATTGGTCCCAAGCCTGACCTTGGACATGTTTGGTGTAAAATAAACCAGAAATGCATGAACTGTTCCAAAAAATATGGAACCACATCTGAAAATGTGTAAAAGATTTACTAGTGCAAACATGAAGCCACAAATATGTACTCATATGTCCAAATGTGTAGACCAATTTGCAACGCATATTTCATTATTGATGGCTTAAAAATGCTTTTACCTCAAACAAGCATCCTGTGTGCCGGGGTGTACACTCTTGGACAGAGCAAACCCCCAGGACTGGCGTTCTGCCGCTGAGCATGGTGCCAAAAAGTAGAGATGTTTAGAGCTGTGATTCATGTAAAGCTACTACAGGGGTACAAGAGGGACAATATACTAGAAAAAAAAGCACAATATTCTTGCCTTAAAAGAAATGATAATAACTGAGTTTAATTGAGGAGACATTAATAATTGACTCATAGATAGATAGATAGATAGATAGTACTTTTATTGATCCCTTTAGGTGTGTCCATCAGGGAAATTGACATCTCCATCACAATTCACAGCACTGTACACACACACAATAGGCATTCAAAAGAGTCAGCGCCGTTAGAAATATAAAAAATATATAAAAAGAAAATAAAGTTAAATATAAATAGAGCTTTAAGATGTATTCAAGTATGCTGTGTGTACCTG